>JAJPUD010004804.1:734-45848 GCA_023553655.1 Myrmecobius fasciatus | reverse complement strand
GTGTGTGTGTGTGTGTGTGTGTGTGTGTGTGTGTGTATTCCCTCTGGGTCTTGTTTTCCCAATGCTTTCTAAAATTTATTTTTTGATCTTGATAAAGTTTAAATTTCATGAGGAAAGGTGTTGTATCATACATTACCTCCCATCAATTACCTTGAATGGAAAAGATGCATAGTGTAGTAGAATTTGGGGCTAGGTTTCACTCAATAAATTCAGTCCAGAATTAGAATACAATAAAGGACTTTTTGATGTTCATTCCTTTTATTGCATCCAACTCTTCATGAGCTCATTTAGGTTTTTCTTGGCAAAGAATTGGAGTGGTTTGCCATTTTCATGTCCTGCTCATTTTATTGATGAAGAATTGAGATTAACAGGGTTAAGTGACTTGCCTGGGGTCACACATGTTTGAGACTCGATTTGAAATTTGGAATTTAGATCTTCCTGCCTCCAGATCCAATATTCTATCCTCTGCAGACACTTAGCTGCCCCATAATAAGGGACTAGCAGAGTTACCCCCCCCACATACACATATGTATTGTATACATATATATATACACATACATATATATGTGTGTGTATATATATAATATATAATGAGACTGAAAAGGAAATAGTACCTGAAGTTTAAATGTATACTCATTCAGATAAAATACCATTCCAAAGACTACAACAAGTAATCAGAAAAGGCAATAGTCCTTATATTATAATAGCAATTCAGATAAACACCTTTCTCTCCCCCATATCAACTAACTATAAGTGGACCTTTTATACTTCCAAGTGGTAAGAAAATTAAACCAACAAAGATGTTGAGAACAGTCTTCCTGCCCTCTTAAAAGAAATGAACCCTGTTCTATACAAAAAATGGTGTCATTTCTATTACAAAAGGGAAGACTTAAAAGAGAGGTAGCAAACTCAAAGAAATAAGGACCACTAAACTAAACATAAAGATCCCTGCTGGTCACATATGGACTTAGAAACCACATATTAACATTATCTATATTCTATTGTAAATTTTATTTTGTTAAGTATTTCTCAATTATATTTTAATCTAGTTCTGACAAGTCACTATTCTCTCCTGTTTTAGTTTTCTTGTCAGGAAAATGGAACTAAATTATATTTGCTCCACAGGTGTGAAGAAAGTATTTCACAAACCTTAAAATACTATTTAAATATTACTATGTCCACAGCAATGGCAAATGATGAGAAACTTGAGACTTAGAGAGGTTTAATTATTTGCCCACACTAGGAAGTCCTACAGGTGAAATTCAAATTCAAAAACTCTCTCCTAACACTCTTTAGTCTTATTCAAGAAAAGGACCTCTTCCATTCCAATAGAACCAACAATGAAGTCCAATCTGATTCTGAGACTGCAGCTCTGTGATTTAGATAATGTTCTAC
The DNA here is from genome assembly GCA_023553655.1 of Myrmecobius fasciatus. Lineage (NCBI taxonomy): Eukaryota > Metazoa > Chordata > Mammalia > Dasyuromorphia > Myrmecobiidae > Myrmecobius > Myrmecobius fasciatus. The sequence goes on along the minus strand of JAJPUD010004804.1, from coordinate 44,453 downwards.
TGCCTATCATCCATGGGAATTGTTAACCAAATACAGAATCAATGGGCTTTTTAGCCTGGAGACAAAGCCGCTGTAGTTCATTGCCTTTAAATTTCATTTCTCACCTAACCAACTAACTACAAGCATAACAGTATAGAGTAAACTTTTAAAAATATACTGTCTTTGTTAAAGTTGTAGTTGTTTTTTACTCTCAAAGAAAACCATGACATCAGAGAGGGGATGCCATGATATGCAAGTGAACTGGATTTAAGTGAGGGAGGACTGTGCAAAGTCACCAGCCTCAATTTTTTTTTTTCTGGAGTCATCTGGATCCAGTTAATTGTAAGACATGCATTAGGACCACTGGAAATGGCCCTGAATGCAATGGGACACTTTGGCATTTTTAAGCTAAGGTTTTTAGCAGGCAATGCCCAATTGGTGGTTAAGACTAGGTAAGATTCGCTTTGGTATGATTCACTTCACTATGTTAGAGTTAATTAGTGTGTGGCTGATCAGATCAATACAAGCTTGGAATGCTCTACCACACGTCAGACACAAATAGTTCTTATGAACATTTCAGGTGGATTCTAACTTTGTGTTACCTTGCATTTCTTCTGAACTAATTCAATTCTGCTTTGCTCATAAAACACAGCACCTTCTCTGATGAGGGCACATCATGCTGGGCAGTCCTGGGCCACTGTCTCCCATGTCACACAAACAATTCTAAAGTGCTCAAGAGAGATCTTGAGAGAGTCTTTGTGTTGTTGCTTTTTCTGACTACTTGTGAACATTTGTTCTGCGTGAGTTCTCCATAAAATAGTCTTTCTGGCAAACATATTTGCATTTGAACAATGTGGCCAGCCCAGCAGAGTTGTGCTCTCTGCAGTAGAGCTGGAATGCTTGGGAGTTCAGTTTGAAAAAGGACCTCAGTGTCTGGTATCTTATCCTTCTAGGTGATCTTCAGAATCTTCCTAAGACAATTCAAAAGGAAGTGACTCAGTTTCCTGGTCTGGCACTAATATACTGTCCAGGTTTCATAGGTATACAACGATAAGGTCGGCACAATGGCTCTGGAGATCTTCAGTTTGATAAATCAGTCTAACACCTCTCTTCTTCCACACTTTCCCTTAGAACCTCCCAAACACTGAGCTAACTCTAGCGAGGCCTAAGTCAATCTTATTATCGATGTGTACATCCCTGGAAAGTATACTGTCAAGGTAAATGAACTTATCCACAACATTCAAAACGTCTCCATTTGCTGTATCCAAAGGTTCCCCATATGGATGCTGACTGATGGCGCACCTGTGTTTCCTTGGTGTTAATTGTTAGGCCAAAATTAACACAAGCAGCAGAGAAATTACCCATATTTTGTTTCATCTCAGCTTCAGAAGCCGTACTGAGTGCACAATCACAGCAAACAAAAATCTTGCACCGAAATTTCCCCCACTTTAGTTTTAGCTTGTAGCTTTTCAAGTTGAAGAATTAACCACCAGTGCTGTAGTTTGACTTTGATGCCATGTTTGTTCTCATTGAAGGCTTTTGATGTCATGGCTCAAAACATCATGCTTTTTAGCATGGAAGTAAGCACACAGCCTTGTTTCACCCCACTGGTGACTGGGAAAGTTCAAGAGCATTGTCCATTGTCCAGAACCTAGGGAAGGTTGCCATCAATTTCATCAATATAATAGTAGGTAAGAAATGAGGCAGAAAATAGTTTTGTTTTGTTTTTAATCTAATAGAAAAAAAAATCAATTTGGGAGGGGAAAATCCTCAGGATTTCTGGTCAAAACAGAAATGCTATTTATATTGTTAGGCTCTGGATAGCAGGCCATAACACTTCCCCCTCCCCTTCCCTTTTTCATTTATGCAATAAGACTTGGAAAAATTGAGTTTAAGAAGAAAACTTTAAAGCTTGAGGCTCCAACTCCCCTTCAGATACCATTGTGACACAATGAAGGATAGAAAAGAAAAACAGTCTCCAGGTACTTGTCTCTCTAACTTCATCCCCGTCCAAAAACTACCCTGGAAATAGAATGATTGTCAAGGACAATCTCGTATCCTGCAGTTATGCTCTCCACTATTTATCCAAGAATGGTCCTACTCCCCTGTCTGACAGGGCCTGAGCCACAATCCCCAAGCTGTAAATACTAAGTTAACTCCTCTCTCCCTGCCCTCTCTTTGAAGTAAAGATAACAACAACTGCAAGACTAATTACCCACTCACTTCTGTATTTTGCTTGATAAAAATCTTACATAAACTCTGTGCCTCAGTTGTTCTGGACAGAATGCTTTGGAAGTATATTCCAATTTCGGTCAACTAGCTTAAACTCTCCACATTAAAGATTAAAAACAATCTCTTCTTGCCCCAGTTTTTCTGGTATTACAACATTTACTCTAAGCCAATCAGGGCCAGTGTAGAAGAATTGAAGGGTATAAAGTGGTTTAGGCACAATAGCTTTACATTAATTCTTCAAAAATTACATAGGACTTTCCTCTACTTCTACCCTAGGGAAAAGCTAGTTCCTGCTCCAACTGAATTTTTGAGTCATTATCCTTCTATTTCCAAATGAAAACTAAACTATTTTCTTGCTTTCTTAGTAGCTAGAAAAACAAGGCCCTTTTTACCCAGATCCCAGATCTACCTGCCAAGAGGTGTTAGATTAAAACTTCCCTCTTTAAAGTCAATTTCAATCATGACTTGATGGCATGCCTCTGTCCACATATTGCTACCTCTACATGCTAGCTAGCCTGCTGAGTTTCCTTCATCTCAGTTTATTAAGGGCTCCCTTTCCTTCTTAAACCAATTTTCCTTGTCTACACAGGTTCTTCCTGGTCTCTACCATTTTGGGCTCTTTAAAAAACTCCCTCCATCACCATCTTACCTCTGAAATCAAAACTCAAAATCTTTCTTTCAGACAACATTAACACAGTACCATATGGTCAAAGAGTCTCTGCTCTGGCCAGTCTCTCTGATTTTTCCCCCTGCTGAAACACTCTCTCTCCTCCGATCTAATTAATGCTTCCTTTAAGTTTCTACTAAAATTCCACTTTCTGAAGTGTGTGAGAGTCATAGTTCATAGTATGAAAGAATTCAAAGAGATTCTCTTAGAGTCACAATGGAATAGTCTCTTAAAGAGTCTAGCAATTAGAATTTGGGGAGTTTAAAATTTGGGACTTGGCTAGCAGACTAATAGTCTACATGGAGAGAGCAAGGTACAGATAGGAAAGGAGCCAGAATGTCTTTTAGAAAAGCACTGTCAATTAGACAGGATGGGGTTTTTGCAGGGGACAAAAAAAGAGACACCCGTAAGAGATTTTATTGCTCATATTCCTTGCCCTGGTCTCTTACCCATCATCTCCCCCCTTTCTGTCTTTTGGGGAGAAGAAATTCTAGAGGCAAAGGCTGGGGACCCATCATTTCTCTCTGTTAATTATTTCCTATTTATTTATGTATTGCTTTTTTGCTGAGGCAACTGGGGTTAAGTGACTTGCCCAGGGTCACACAGCTAGGAAGTGTTAAGTGTCTCAGACCATATTTGAACTCAGGTCTTCCTGACTTCAGGGCTGGTGCTCTATCCACTGCATCACCTAGCTGCCCCCTATTTAATCTTTATCTAGCTTACTTTTGTATATATTTGTTTTTATGTTGTCTCCTTGATTAGACTGTAAGCTTCTCGAGGGCAGGGAATCCTCATTAGATTGTAAGTTTCTTGATGGGGTAGCTAGGTAGTGCAGTAGAGAGAGAACCAGTTCTAAAGTCAGGAAGATCTGAATTCAAATCTAGCCTCATATCCTTACTAGTTGTGTGACCCTGGGCAAGTCACTTAACCCTATCTGCCAAGGTTTCCTCATGAAAGCTGGAGAAGAAAACTGTCAAACCATCCTTTGCTAAGAAAACCCCAAATGGGGTCCAAAAGAGTTGGACGCGACTGAAAAAAAAAAAAAAGACCGAACAACAAGCTTTTTGAGGGCAGGGGAAGTGCTTAAGAAATGTTTACTGATTGGTGGATGGATCTTCAGACACAATCTAAACTAATCCCCTCATTTTATAGATAGGGAAAGTGAAATGAAGTGGTTTATCCATAGCACATAATGATAAATATCAGAGATAGCCTATAGACCCATATCTTCTGACTCCAGAGAAAGTAAGCCTTCTGCTATATCAAGTTACCTCCATCAACTATAGTTAAAGTTTAATACCCCTGGTTTTAACCAGAGATATATGTGTGTGTGTGTGTATATATATATAGTTGCCATTTTGAAAAAAAATCTATTTATTTTTGCGTGCCTTTATAGTCTGTCCCTTCCACAGTCTCATCCAAATGGAATCAAAATACAAGCAAAACCCTTATAAACATGCATAGTTCAGTAAAATAAATGCCCACACTGACCATGCCTTAAAATATACGTATGTCTGCATTTTAAATTCATCATCTGTTAGGAGGTGAATAGCTCATCTCATCGTCAGTCTTATGATCTTAGGGTTTATTATTGCATTATCAGAATTTAATATCTTTCAAGGTTGTTTTTTTCCTATACCTATGTTGTTATTGTATAATCTGTTCTCCCCACTCACCTCCACCCTGTTCAATAGAGATTTCCCCCAAACTGAATATATTCACAAATCTACATATAATATTAATACTTGGGATGGGTTATTTGTTTGTTAATTTTTAATACAGATGTCATCTGTAAAGATTGGTAGCTTTAAATCTGTGATGCTACAGTAGTGTGATTTTTGCCATATTACCTCTCAAATTACCCAAATTCTTCCCCCCCCCATGCTGGTTTGTGGTTCTGTTTTTCCCCCTTGTTGAGAAACCTTTGGAAACTAAGCTAAATTTGAGCATAGCAGTTTGAACTGTCAGACAAAGAAGTGTTTGTAGAAAACACAAAAGAGATTTGTAGAAATAATCATTCCAATTGCCAGTAATGTTGGTGCACACAAATTTTATGCCTAAACATCTAATACTTAGCTATAAATTTGTGTGAAAAATTTCCTTGTAACATGCATTTTAAATCCTGCATATATGCAAATATGTCTGGGATTTATATTAATCCTAAAGATCACAAAATAAAAAAAGATCCTCCATTCAGACAAGATGTGGCCAGTAACAAAAGAAGTGTCTGCTTATAACAAAGAATGGAGAATGAGAGACTCTCTGTCCTTTAAGAATTAATGTCTTTCCTTCAAAAAGATTTTACAAGTTACATAGTCTTTTTTTAGCTGAGCCCTTAATATAAAACTATAAAATAAGAACTTGCTTCCAGATGTTAATATAGCTAAATATATACTGTAAATATTATTTATAGATATAGGTATTCCCAATTAATAGATGGATTTCTCAGGCCAACTCACAAAATCCTATTTAAAAAAAAATCCTATTTTACCAATATTTTGAACAAACTACTGAATTTTTTTTTTTAATTTTTAACCAGACTTGTGATTTCATGGATATTCAGGGCTCTTGGGCAAACCTCCTCAAACATTGCTATTGACTTTTTCTTAATCAGAATCACAAAGCCTGTGTCAGAGGTGTAAAGAATGAAGTGTTATGACTTAAAAGGAAGAATTTCTAGTCTCTCAGGAGAGCAGACTTATAAGTCTTAGTTAAAAGGCTAAGAAATATAGAGTATTCAAAAGCAAGCTTTGCAAAAATTACTTTTAATTTTTTAAAAACAAAGATTCATCTCTTCCTCCCACTTTTGCAATCCCCCCTCCGAATTTAGAATGCAAGAAAAGCAGAATCCTCTGATATAAACACATATAGTCAAACAAAAATCGCCACATTTTTGTTGTTCAGTTATTTAGGTCATGTCCAACTCTTTGTGACCCTGTTTGGGGGTTTTCTTGGCAAAGATATTGAAATGGTTTGCTATTTCCTTCTGATAAGGAAATTGAGGCAAACAGGGCTAAATGACTTTGCAGGGTCATACATTAGTCACGTCCAAAAAAATTATGTTTCAGTCTCCATCCTGAGCTCCTTACCTCTCTATCAAGAATCTTCAATCAAGGATTTTCTATCAAGAAGTGGGTAATCCGGGGCAGCTAGATGGCACAATGGATAGAATACGGTCCTGGAATCAGGAGGACCTGAGTTCATGTCAAGTCTCAGACACTTAACGCTTCCTAGCTCTGTGACCTTAGGCAAAAGTCACTTAACTCCTACTGTCTCAACCAAAAAATAAATGGGTGGTTTGTTTCATCATAAGACTTCTGGAATTATGGTTGGGAATTATGTTGACAAGAGTTTCTAAGACTTTAAAAGTTCAATGTCTTTATAATATTGTTAAGCAAGATTGACTCTGCATAACTGATTAGACCAGGAAACATGGATAGTACAATGAAAAGAACACTGGTTCTGGAATTAAGAGTACCTGTTTTCAAATTCAACTCCTGAGGCTTACTATCAGCTTGATTTTAAGTAAGTCATTTAACTTCCTGGGATCTTAGTTGCTTTATTGGTAAAATGAAGTGATTGACTTCCAAAGTCCTTTTTTAGTTCAAAGCTAAATGATACTATGAAATAGAAAAACGAATTTAAAAGGTCAAAAGTAGTGGCTCTCAAAACTTTTTGTTAAGACTCATACATTCTTAAAAATTCTTAAGATCTCCAAAGAGCTTTTGTTTATGAGGATTACATCTATCAATATTTACTGTATTAGAAATGAAAGATGAAAAATATTTCAAACATTCATTCATTTAAAATAATAATAAAATCTACTATATAACAAAAACATTTTATGAAAAAACAATTTTATCTTTTCAAAAGAAAACAAATTTAGTGAAAAGAGATTATTTTACATATATTTGCAAATTTCTAATACCTGGCTAAATAGAAGACAGTTTGATTTTCATATTTTTTCCACATTCAACCTGTTGCAATGATGTTAAAGCATTTTTTAAAAATTGGGTTAAAACATTTAAAAAAAACCCCTGTACTTCATGTAGATATATATTTAGGAAAAGGTTAGCATAATATCTTAATATTATTATGGAAATATAATCTTGTAGAAACCTCAGCGGTCCATGGAATTGCTGGTTAGATTAAAACTGGAGTTTGTAATCTATTTTCAATTCTATTCTATATAAATAAGGATAAATCATTATTTGTTTTTAATGTATATGTTCCACTAGACATATGTTTATTTAAATCATTTGTATTTTTCAAAGCCAATATTTGCAGCAGAAGCTCTTATTTTCCACATCTTTTTATGGAAAGATGATCCATCAGGGCAGGGTGAGGCACTTGGATACCTGAGACATCCTTCAAGCCATTGACAAAGAAAAGCTGATATAGACATCGCTTCTTAGTATGGGACAAAGATCAGATGGTATTAGATCTAGCAGCAGCCTTGGATACTGTTACTGTCCAGTTGGTTACTGACAGGTTGGAAATTCCTACTGGGAAGAACTGAGTTCTCTTTCAGAGATTCCAGTCTTTCTTCTAAATAAAGACCTCTAAGTAAAAATATTAGTTGCACTGAGGTTTTATAATACAGAAATGGTCTCCTATATTATCTCTTCTCACTATATAAAATTTTTTTACGATAGGACCTCAGAACCAGGAGATCATTATTCAGGGCAACAGCAATATGGTGATCAATTCTGATGAACCTGGCTCTTTTCAACAATGAGATGATTCAGACCAGTTCCAATGGTCTTGTGATGGAGAGAGCCATCTGCACTCAGAGAGAGCACTGTGGGAACTGAATGTGGATCACAACATAGCATTTTCACTTTTTTGTTATTGTTTGCTTGCATTTTATTTTCTTTCTCATTTTTCCCCTTTGATTTGATTTTTCTTGTACAGCAAGATAATTGTATAAATATGTATGCCTATATTGGATTTAATATATTTTACCATGTTTAACATATATTGGACTACCTGACATCTAGGGGAAGGGTGGGGAGAAGGAGGGAAAATTGGAACACAAAGTTTTGCAAGGGTTAATGTTGAAAAATTATCCTTGCATGGTTTAGTTTTTTTTTTTGTTGTTGTTTTTTTTGGTTTTTTTCCCCGAGGCAATTGGGGTTAAGTGACTTGCTCAGAGTCACATAGCTAGGAAGTGTTAAGTGTCTGAGGTCAGATTTGAACTCGGGACTTCCTGACTTCAGGGCCGGTGCTCTATCCACTGCACCAACTAGCTACCCCCATATGTTTTGAAAATAAAAAAGTTTTAATAAAATAAATAAAGACAGGACCTGTGATTTCATTGATTTCTTTTTTCTTTTCTTTTTTTTTTTTTTTTTTGCTTTTTTTGCTGAGGCAAAAATTGCTGAGGCTGAGGTTAAGTGACTTGCCCAAGGTCACACAGCTAGGGAATGTTAAGTGTCTGAGACCAGATTTGAACTCAGTCCTCCTGACTTCAGGGCTGGTGCTCTATCCACTGTACCACCTAGCTGCCTCGATTTCTTCTACTAATGCAACTGGACAACTCAATTCTTGAGACTTATTGGTAATAATGAGAGGTTAAGTCATTTGCTTTGGGTCATATTGCCAAATAAAGTTCTAGAGTCAGACAAAACTGAAATATTGCTGTTGTTTGTCCTTCCTTCTGGAAGAGGACCATGAGCTCAGGGAGGGGATGTAGTGATGTGCAAGTGAATTGGATTTGAATGATAGAGGGCTGCACAAGTCCCCTGCCTCACTTCCCCCTCCCAAGCCATCTGGGTCCAGCGGCCAGACACAGATCAGGAGATGGCCTGGATGCAGTGGGACACCTCAGCCTTTTTAAGATAAGGACTTCAAAAGCTCTCAGCAGGCCACATCCATTCAGTGATTAAGGCTAGCCACTGAGGCAAGGAATCTCCTTTTTCACTTACTCAAAAAAAAAAAAAAAAGCCCTAACTAAATAAAGATGCTCTTATTGAAATGACTCAACAAGAAGAACAACCACCACAAAATATATCCAGTAAACTCAAAGGTAGGACTCGAATCCAGGTTTTCCTAACTACAAAGCCAGCTGTCCATCCACTAGACCATGCTGCCTGTGACTTATTTTATAGTCCCAATACCAAGTTGACATGTTTTTACAACTATTAATATTCCTATCATTTGTCTCAACCACATCACTCAAAAACTCGACCAAAAAGATTCAATTATCCTTTCCATATTAAACTATCCCATATATTTTTCTAGTGCTCTTATTGTTTCTGTTTATCCTGTTGACTCTTCATGACTCCATTCTGGGGTTTTCTTGGCAGAAATACTGAAGTGGTTGGCCATTTCTTTCTTTAGTTCATTTTATAGATGAGTAAAACTCAGGCAAACAGGATTAAGTGACTTGCTCAGGGTCACTCAGCTAAGAAGCATCTGAGACTGCATTTGAAGTCAGGAAGATGAGCCTTCCTGACTCCAGGCCCAGCACTCTTACTACTTCACTACCTGGCTTCCTGGTGCTGTTATTATATTATGCTATCTAGATGAAAGTCTTAAATTCTTAACATCCATATTTTGGGTAAAAGTGTTAAATATATAGGAACCATCATAATTTTAGAAGATTTCTGAGTAGCTGACAACATTTAAAAGGGAGAGGCTTCAATTCTAGAATTTGTTTTCCATAAAGGAAAGATACTTTTCTAAGTATGTTCAAGTGTGATTTTTTTTTAAATGAGGATATATGAAAAAAAAATCCATGTTTGATTATTCAGATACTGATTACTCATGCATACTTTTTTCTTTTCTTTGTAATTTCCTTATGCATTAGCTTAAACATCAGGAAATAAGGTATAAATTGAAAATAAATAAATAAAACTAGCAGTCAATTTTACTCATTCTTGGAACCAGCAAAAATATATATATATATATATAATAAAGAGAGAGAGAGAAAGAGCAGATTCTGAAACTTGAAAAGAGGTGTTTCAATTACCTGCCCATTTTAAATCTTATGTTCTCTCTTACCTATTAGTTCAATATCAAAATTTCTTTAAGCTAATTACTTTTAAGTGGCATATGTGTGCCTGAATGGGGCAATAATTTAGAAGTCAGGGAGTCTGAAACTTTTTCCACTGGCAACTCCTTAGTCCAAGAAATTTTTAGGCAACTCTGGGTATATAGGTATATAAAATAGCTACACAAATCAAATGTTTACTGATAATAAATCATAAAGAAATTTATTTTAAAACAATTTTGGTATGTATATAATTTTACCATGTATTAAAAAAATGGAAGCAAATTTTTATATTAATGAGATTGATGTGCTTGTTTATTTTTATACAAAGAATTAAATCTTGGTGGAATATTTGATACCTTTTGCTGTTGCCAAATTTTTTGCAACCCCCATATTCAGTTACGAGATGCCATGTGGGGTCATAACTACCTAATTAAAGACGCTTTGGTCTAACACATGGTGTCTTGAAATTAATAAATGTGTGTGTGATGGTGTTTTTAAATTCTGAAAGATGTACAACTGTGCAAAAAATCCAACAATGCAGCTAGTCAATTTCAAGTCTTATCTAAAAGTTTTGCCATCACTAGTATAAGCAAAATAAATAGATAGGCAAATATATATCATACAAAGACATGATGGACAATGAAAGAATGCCCTGAAATCTTGAGGCGATCATAGAATCATAGATCTGGAACTAGAAGAAAACTTATTTTAGAGCCATCTACTCCAACAGCCTAATTTTATTGAGAAAAGTCATATTTAATGACTTTATATATATATATATGTGGATTAAAAAACTTGTGCAAATTCACAGTGGTAGTTGATGGCACACCTTTTCTTTATAACTCCAAAATCAGCTTTGTTTCCAATGTACCAAATAGCTGATACATGACTACAGCTACATCACTGAGTTCCACATTCAGCTTTTACATTCCTGTATACAGGATGAAATCCTTTCACTCTGCTATAGAATGGTTCATTCTAAATAAGGATGGCTCTATCACCTGCCTGAAGTATTACTATCAAATGTATTTATGTATTTAAGTGTATTTAAAGATCTCAAAGAAGGCATTCATGGGCCATAATTCGAGAAACTAAAAATAGTGCAATTACATTCTGGAATCTGACTAATCAAACTAATTTAATTACTTTGGAACCTCATGACTTTGAGATAATTGTTTTCCCTAGGCATTTTATAAAATGTGCTAGAATATTGTTACTAATCCCAAGAATTGCCAAAGGCACAAAGGAAACAACTGCACTTGACTCCTGGTTAACTTCTGTAAGGAACTTCTTTTATATTTGAAAGTTTTGGTTTTCTCTTTAGAAGACTGAGTGATGCTGGCAAAAAAAAAAAAAAAAAAAAAAAAAAGGAAGTTTCTTGTTTTGGTTTAATGTTTTTATTTCAGTTTTACCCCAGAGGAAAATGCAATGGATTTGTGGGTTGGGCTTTGTGGTGTTCTTTTAAAAAATTATTAAGTTGGAAGGGGCATCAAAGGCTAGCCCAACCTTTACCTGAAAGATTCCCTATTATAATAATCAATTAATAAACATTTATTAAGTATCTACAATATGCCAGGTACTGTGCTATAAGCACTGGGGATACAAAAAGAGGCAAAAGGTAGTCCTTGCCCTCAAGGAGCTTACAATCTAATTGGGGAGACAACATGCAAACATGTATATACAAATCAATATACAGGATAACTAGGAAGTAATTAACAAAGGGAATAATAACACAATCATTGATTGTCACATCTGCTGGAAGATCTCTAACTCAAGGGCACTCTCTACTTCTTGAGGCAGACTATTCCACCTGACCATTTCTAGTAAGGAAATTTTTCTTGACAGCATTTAAATGTCCATTTTTGCACTTTTTACCCATCACTCTTGGTTCTAATTGCTGGAGTCAAACAGAGCAAGTCTAATTCCTCTGCCATAGGACAGTGCTTCAAATACATAGGAAAGCTATTATATCTTTAAACAACATGGTCTCAAGGTCCTTCAGATGCTTAGAAATGAACACAATATTCTAGATGTACATCCTTACTAGAATACTGTAGAACCTCATTTCTTCATGCTTAGAAAGAGATTTCTCAATGCATCCAATGGTCACATTAGCTTTTTATTTTTGGTTTGTTATTCAATCATGTCTGACTCGTGACCCCAGGTTTTCTTGGCATTTCCTTTTCTAGCTCATTTTAGAGATGAGGAAACTGATGTAAAACAGAGTTAAATAACTTACCCAAGATCACACAGCTAGGAAGTGTCTGAGGCTAGATTTGAACTCAAGAAAATGAATTTTCCTGATTTCAGGCCCAGTACACTATCCACTTCATTATCTAGCTGCTCATTTTTTTCTTGTCTGCCACATCACAGTGCTGATTCATATTGAGCTTTGAAACCACTAAAAACCCTCAGATCTTTTTCAAACTGCTAAGCTTCCCTCAGAGTACACTTGTGAAACTGTTTTTTGGATTCAAGGCTAAGACTTTATGTTCATCCCTAATGAATTTTACAATATACAGTTTGGTCCAATGTTCCTTTTCTTTTTTCTTGTTTTTTTTTTATTAAAAGCTTTTTATTTACAAAACATATGAGTGATTTTTCTACACTGACCTTTGCAAAAACTTTTTTTTTGTTCCAAGCTTTTCCCCTCCTTCCCCCCACCCCACCCCTAGATGACAGATAATCTAATACATGCTAAATATGTTAAATTATATGACAAATCTAATATATGTATACATATCTATACAGTTATCTTACTGCACAAGAAACCCAATGCTCCTTTTCAAGGACCTTTTCAGAGCTTGACTCATTCAATGAAATAACTGACTCTTCCAGTTATATGTCACTAGCAAATTTAATAATAATCAGCAAAAATAACAAGCAAATTTAATAATTTCAAGACATTGATAAAAATTGCAGCAGACAAAAGAGCTAAAAAATGGCAGTCTGGTGAACAATGGGTGACAGAAGTATGTTCTAGTGGGTTTTGGGAAAGGATGACAATGATACAGTAATAACGCATGAGGAACCCATCCTAGAGCATAACTTCCATCTCCTGGGGTGATACTTAATGAAGCAAAGATAGGTAGACACCCCCTTTTCAAACAAAATCTGTTCTCCCTACTTCCTATTACCATTACTCTTATAAAAGTGATGGGTATTATGTGGATGCTCTCAGGAAAATTTGAGTTTCTTTCCCATAGTTTTATCTTGATCTTCTCACTAATGTAGAGGTAAAAAATGTGTCAAGAAGTAGTTTTTATTTTCATAAAATTCTCCTGGGGCCTACTCAACAGCCTGGCCCTTGAGCAGCATGTCAATCACTTACTTCAGTTTTGGTAAACCACATTAAAATTCCATTATAGTGTCACATTGGGATTTGGAGGTGACTGTGGGTTCTCAAAACAATGCCAGCCCAAAGAATCCAGTCTGTAAGTATTATTTCAAAACCAGACTAGGCAAAAGGCTCATAATCAGAAGCGTGGTCACCGGGTGATAGCTTTTATTAGCCAAAGACACCTACTAAGGCAGTAATAGATTACAATCTATATCCATATAAGAAGTAAGCACACCAATGAAACAGCTGATCTTCAAAGTATTAAATATTAAAGCAGGTGAATATCAGGCTTCCCTTTAATGTAGATAGAAGACTATGGTAATTATAATAGCTAATCTTTATAAAAGTTCACAAAGCAAGTATTTTACTTACATTATCTCTTTTCATCCTGATAGCAACCCTGTAAATATGGTGCTATTCTTACTATTCCACAGGTGAAGAAATTGCCCTGCTCAAGTTCTAATAGAAATAACCACCTGAAGCAAGATTTAAACTTAAATTTTCCCAAGTACAACATTCTAACCACTATTCCATTTGCCAGTCCAGGTGGGGTACATATATAAAGTAGTATTTCCATTGGTAACAGTGGAGCAGGATCAATATGAATCGGAGACTTGAATAGGAGCCAAGTTCTCAGACAAGAGGTTCAAATTGCTCCTCTACAAAATTAATCCGGACCAAGTATGGGGAAAAGGAGAACTTAATCTGCAACTCCCAAGGTTAATCTATCATCCTGAACTATAACTTCAAACTCATTTGTCCAGATGTCACCAGGAATAGGGGTGGCAGGGTTAATATCAAACAAAAAGTGATTTCTAGGAGAGGGAAGAACTGAATGTACAGGTCTGCCTGGAATCCCAACAGCCTTAAAATTAACTGGCCATACTTCACTGGAAGTTTCAAGTCAGGATCTAAACAGTACTATGTCTATAGTGCTTTCCTCTTCTAGTTGTCTAAATAACACCAAGATGTTGCTAATCATTTTATCTAAATAATTAAAAGTTTGGAGGTTGACTATGAGACAAAAAATTGATTTAAATTTAAAAGTCTACTAGTAATTTTGCATAACCCAGCTTTAAATAAAAGTTTCTAAGTCAATAACATTTCCTTATGTCGAAGTGACTAAAACTCTGAGAGTGAAAATGGTTACTTTGGAGATCAAACTTCAGTCAGGCCAGAGATGGAATCCAGTAGACAATACATTTGGATCAACAAAATCACTTCCTTAAATGGAGACTACTATATGTCATTTTCTCCAAGGCTACTCCTCTTCTAGATCTTGAATGAAAAACTATTATTTTCCACTCTGACGCTTTGAAAGCTGTGGCTGAAGCACTTAAGAGAATTTCATTCTCAGATAAAGGTTAACGGCCTCCCAATTGAGACTAGATTACCTAGAAGAAAAGGAATAGAAACATTTTAAAAATGCACTTTCCTCTCATTTTACATTACTGGAGGCGGAGACAGAGGAGAGGAAAGCAGGTATTTGGATAGATATAAGAGTAACTTTAAAGTTTGCTTGAACAGAAGCTTCTCTAAAATGGACATGACCTCTGGAGGTTTCTTCACTAGTTTGATTCTCCATTCTCTCGTGGTCAGTGTTATTTACGAGTCACCCCTGAGTAGATCACATACCTACAGAGGTAGAGGGATCTAAACTCTAGTGCTTTAAATGAAAAAAAAAAAAATAACCTATACCCAAATTCTTCTCCAAAACCCTAAGCTATGTACCTACTGTCTACAAACCAAACAAAAATAAAATAAAATAAACTGAAACTGAGATCCTATCCCCAAAACAGAATAGGGCAGGGGGCCGGGGAGAGCGACTACGGCCAAAGGAAGGAAACAGAGGTTAGTTAGTTCAGCGGAGCAGGACTTACACCTGGAGAGCGGAGCGGAGCCCCGCGGCTCTGCAGCAGGGGTGGGTCGGCTGCGCTCCTAAGTGCGGATGGGCGCTGCAGCTCCATCCCTGCCTCTGCTCACACTGCACTTAGCCCATCTTCCGCAGGGGTGGGCGCTATGGACCACTCAGGCTACCGGGGAAAGGGTGACAGCATCATCCAGAGAAGCATCAGCTACAGAAGAGGATCCTGGGGGAGGGAGGTGCGGAGAGGGAAGCATCTCTAGGCGGCCTCAGGCCAACACAAACCAAAACGGTTTTTAAAAAACGCTTCCTCGCCAGAAGCTTTAATCCCTGACAATCCCACCCCACCCGCTTTAAAACCGCCGGGTTTAGAAGCACCGCGTTCCCTAGTCCGTACCTCGTCTCTTTGCCCTCACGATGCCTTTCTTCTGAAGCACGAAAGTAGATCCGTTCACCAGGCTGGAAACTACAGCCACGCTCAAGCCGAGGGACACCGCGGCGGGGCTGGGGCTGTGCGCCCCTTCCCCGGCTGCGGCTGCGGTTGCAGTCATCATCCTCCTTGCCCAGCAGAGACCAAGCTTCCTCCCGACTTGCTACCGAGAGCTGCCCGGGCTCCCGCGCCTGCGCACACCGCTGGCATCACGTAAGAGCCCGGCTGGATAAATTTTTCTTCTACTCCGGGTTTTAGCAGCGACTGCGAGGGGGGGGGAATTAAGCAGGAAGAAAAGCTAAACTTTGGGTTCAACACAAGGGTAGAAGGAGGAGGGGATGCGGGCAGCAAAGAGTGAAAAAGTAGCGCAAGCACCTACCTTGTATTTTTCCAGGATGAAAGTAATGACCACTAATTAAGATTTATGGAGTGTAATAATAATAATAATAGCGATAACAATCAATAATAGCATTTATATAGTGCTTAAAAGTTTGCAGAGTGCTCTACATAAAGTATTTCTTCTGATCCTCATAATAATCCTGAGAGGGAGGTGCTATTATTATACCCATTTTATAGATGAGGAAATTGAGGCTAACCTAAGTGATGTCCAATGAAAAAGGTAATAAACGACAGACAGAATTTCGATCTTCCAGACTCCAAATCCAGCACTCATTTTTATTTTACAATCTGGTCGGAGGGGGGAAACATATAAACGAGGATCAATGTAATAAATAACAGCTTTTGGTGGAGAGAGATTGTTGTTTTGTTTCCTCTAATAGAACTTAGGTTGAAGTCAAGCTTTAGGGAAATGTTCAGAGAAAATGTGGAAAGTATATGTTTTTGAAGACCGGGGAGGTTGAAATTTGGCTTACTCAGGAAACTTTCTGGAGTAAAGAAGAGATAATTTACTTTTGTATAGTGCTTTAATGTTTTGCTATGAAAAATATTGTGAGGTAGGTAGTGAAATGGTATTATTCCTTTATGGTAGATGAAGAAGCACTGTGCCCAAAGGAGCAGCATGAGGACCCCACTAGAAGGGAAGGACCTTGAGGATTTGCAGTGCCAGAGACACGAGTACCTGAGCCATAGGTTCTTTATGTATGTGCCTCTCTAGAGCATTTTATGTATACAACCACTCTTCCCATTAATACTCTGTGTAGTAGAGTTAGAATATAGTCCAGGTTTATGAGGGAAGCACACCAGCAGGGGCTCATGAGCTATTATTCTTTTAAGAGTTCAGATATACAATTCTGATGGATATGACTCTTCAACAATGAAATGATTCAGGCCAGGTCCAATGGTCTTGTGATGGATAGAGCCATCTGCATCCAGAGAGAGCACTGTGTGAACTGAGTGTGGATCACAACATAGTATTTTCACTCTTCTGATTGTTGTTTGCTTACGTTTTGTTTTCTTATTTTTTTTCTTTTTATTTTGATGTTTCTTGTGCAGTATGATATTTGTGGAAATAAGTATAGAAGAACTGCACATGTTTAAGATATATTGGATTATTTGCTGTCTAAGGGAGGGAGTGGGGGAAGGGAGAGAGAAAAAAATTTGGAACCCAAGTTTTTGCAAGAGTGAGTGAATGTTGAAAATTATCCATATATATTTTTTGAAAATAAAAACTTTAATAAAAAAAATTGAAAAAAAAGTTCAGATATAAAAAGAGTACCTTGAATTTGGGGATAATTGTCTTCCTAGAACCTACCCTTGTAATTTTAGTTAGTATAATAGCTTTGGTAAGGTTGATACATAATGCATACACACACACACACACATGCACATATATATGTATATATACTAATGTCTGTGTGTTTGTGTGTGTGTGAGATAAGGGCTGGCAAATATCTGAGTACCTAAGCCTACATGGGAAAGCTGCAGGATGAGCTTACTTGCAGGGGAGTTTTGATGATGCATGATTAAAGTGCCTTAAAAAGATGTTAAAATATGCATAAATAGTTGACTAATTATGTGATGAATAGAAAACTCTGGTTGTCTATAGAAGTATTCAAAAAGGACTTGGCCATTTTCTCTTTAACTACCCTGCTGGTGAATCTCTTGGATTCCTTTGATAATGGCATTTGGTGACTGATAATAGGGTTAAAGAAGTGGCCTTGGGCCCTCCCCTTTGAAGACCAAAAATTGGCCTTGTGAAATGGGCCTCTGTTTTTGTTCTTTTCCATTCTAAGTGAAAAGGTTAAAAGCTCTGATCTATCTATTTATCTATCTTTAAATGGTCATGAGAATGAGCCTTTGGTATTCCAGCATTACAATATTTATGTGTTGTAGCCAATTCAGATACACTGACATCCCATGGAAAAGGAGTGAGCTTTAAGATCCACTTTAGTTTTAGTTCAAACAAGGATTCTTCTGGCAATAGTGTTCAATTTGGACAGGAACTTAGTAGTACTTAAATAGAAACTGAACTAAGTTTGATTCTATTCTTCAAGGGCTGAGGGGGGAGGTGATAAAATGTGTCTTCTAAGGTTTGGGAGAAGCATTGTTTTTGTTATTGTTATTGCTGAGGCTTTGAAGTAAATATTTCTCTTTTTTTGAGGGGGCAAATTAAATATATTTATTTACAAAGCACATTTCTTTCAAATATTCACAAGGTGCTAGCAAGTCTCAAAATGGAATATGGGTCTATAAATTGACTATAAGTTATTGTAGACTCCTAGGAAAGTCAAGGTAGAAGACTAGAGATTATCTAGTTTAATGTCCTTGTTTTTATAAATGAGAAAAATGAGGGCTAGAGAAATCAATGACTCATCAAAGTAAACATAGCTAGTTAGTAACAGAACTCTCAGTCAAGTTTCTAGGTATATGGATAACTAACTAGTGTCAACATTTCCTTGATACTATTGAAGTAAATATTTCTTTATAAAATCTAATTGATATTAAATAGTTAAATGGAACTGAACTAGTAGTCAGTGGTATCTAAAAGTAGAGGAGCACAGCCAGTGGGGATTGAGTCAAAGACATCAGAAGAGAGATACCCCAAAGCCCCTCAGGCTATTCCTAGAACCTGGTGCTGGGATAGTAGCCCAGAGCATACAATTCCTAAGGCTTTGATATTCAGCATCCTTGGCTGTTTTTGTTAAGATCTAAAGGGATTTGATAGTTAAGGTATATACATGCATACATATATATGTATATATATGCATACATAAGAACTATCTTTTTTCCAGGTATCCAGGCAAGGTGAAAGGAAACAGTGTGTACCTGGTGAGCAAAATACAACCAACACCGGGGCAGCTAGGTGGCGCAGTGGTTAGAGCACCAGCCCTGAAGTCAGGAGTACCTGAGTTCAAATCTGGTCTCAGACACTTCCTAGCTGTGTGACCCTGGGCAAGTCACTTAACCCCAATTGCCTCAGCAAAAAGCAAAAAAATAAAAAAATAAAAAAATACAACCAACACCTTGACCACCAGCTCCCCTAAGATTCTGACAGAAGGGGCCAGGGAGGCTGAACTCCAAAGCCTTGGAAATAGCAATGTATCACTAGCCCTGCTTCCAACTTAGCCACAGCAGTCATTATGCTGGGGTACAATCTCTGTGGAGATGAAATCTAGTAATATTCTGTAGGAGCTATCAGTCCTAATGCTTCAACAACTACAGTTGCTAAAGATCCTGGTAAGAAAACTCTTGTTTAAAGGGAGCTTTTGCTCCTTTTAAAGTCCTTTCCATTCATCTTGGCGAGAGGGTGGAAGGAAAGAAGGGAAAATTTGGAACATAAAGTTTTTCAAGGGTCAGTGTTGGAAAAATTATCCATGCATATGTTTTTGAAAATAAAAAGCTTAAATTAAAAAAATTAATGCTGTGTTCAACTTCAAAAAAAAATCCTTTGCATTGTTAAATGGTTCAGTATCTGAAATGAATAATTTTATCAAAGTGATACAAGGAAAATGTAATACCACAATGCTTTGCCATTGTACCCCAATAGTTATGGAATATTCAGTTTGACTTGTAGCTGACATCCCCTCCCTTTTGAAAGTTACCTTCTTGAGAGCAGGATCTCTCCCTCACTTATTTTGTTATCTTTCAATCTCGAAGAGGACCAAATGATATCACTATGTTAGAGTCAAGTTAATGGGTCTGACTGTAGCTGATCAAACCGATCCGATCTCAGAATAGTGTGCCATTGGTCGGACACAAGTAGTCTCTATGAATATTTGGAGTGATTTCTCTAATTTTTCACATCTCACATTTCTTCTGAGCCGATTCAATTTTGCTTTGCTCATAGAGTAGAGAACCTTTGATTTTTAAAAGTTATTGAATATAACTTTTATTATATTGTTATATCAAATATAACAATATTATATTGAACATAACTAAATTATTATTATTATTGAGTATAACAAAAGTAACCTATTATTTCTCTGGAGTGTCTATCAATGTTCCTGCAAATTGTAGGTTACCTTTTTAGGGAACAGGGTTTGCCCAATGAGTTTTTAAATTTGTCACACATTCAAGAAAGAAGATCTATCTAAGAAATAAGATTGTGTGCTTGGATGCATACAAGAGTAATCATAGAACCTAAAACAAACCAGTGGAAACATTAGTCAAAGTTTGACCATGCTGTCAGTGCTGTTTTTCCAGTCCCTTTGCTATCTTTCTTTTTCCAGGTTACCCTACCTGCCTTTTCTTGTCTCAGGACTGGTGCTGAATGCAAAGTTTTGTTTTTAATTACACTTTTCTTTTCAGCTGTTGTTAAAACCTGGAGAACTGGAGTTTTCGTATTGAAACTCTTAACAGTGCTGAATGTGCTCAATAGTGTATCACAACTGAAGTTAGAGAGTTTTTGGAATGGGATAACAAATAACATAACAACTTTTGACTTTGTAGTCTTGACTGAGACATCCCAGAATTAATCATTCCTGAAGAGGAATAACTTCAAACATAGGAAAAATCCATTTTCTCCTTTCTGAAGGCAGCTGCCTCTAGTGACCACTCTACTTAATCACAAACCCCTCTGGTTTTCTTTACTAGTATAGAATTCACTTTGTTTCAGCAATAATTTGAAAATACAATTCAGTGTTTGTTAGTCTGAAAGCACTGCAAAATGATAAGAACCAACATTCATTTTAGGAGAATTTTATCTATATTTTTAATAGGCAGAAGAAGGAGTATGAACTTAATCTTTCTCACAAATTGATTGAAAGGATGGATAAAGTGAAGAAGACTGAGTCTGAACATCACTTAAGAACTTGTCCAGGGTCACACAGCTGAGAAGTGTCCAAGTATATTTGGGCTCAAGAAAATGACTCTTCCTGACTCCAGGCCCAGTGCTCTATCCACTGCCCCACCTGTTCCAGAGAGCTTCAAAGAGAAAACTGATTACAAGTCATATACCAAAGACTTAAATTCAGACCTGAGACATGGAAGGCTGTGCATCTCAACAGTCTTTCCAACAGCTACCAATGTAGTCTTGTCCAGGTAGTCTCAGAAAATAAGAGACTTCTTAGCCCCAGTTATGGAGAGACCATAGTGAAACTTCTTAGCCTGAGTGATGGCAGTCAGGGAAAGGGGAATTAGGTGGCCAAGCAGTTGGAATTTCTGTACTTTCACTTTTGTCAGGAGTAGAATTAGTAAACTGAGAATCTGTCACTTGGCAATGGAGCTGGAGAAACTGGAAAGAACTGGGCCATAAGATAAAGGAACAAAAAATCTGGACATTGCCTTCCACAACTACCATGGATTATTTGCACAGTGACGATCCCTTGGTAGTAGTAGCTTCTCAACCAACTCCAAATTTTTTTCTCTTTTTAGGGATTCCAAATTTGTAGGTTAATGCTGTAAGACTGAAGGGCTACTTGAATCCCTGAGATAAGAAATCATTCACTAAAATATTGGGAAAGGGGCAGTCTTTCCAAAAAACAAAAATAAAAAGCAATGTTCATTTTCTTTCCGAGCCCATAAAGTAGTAGTATAAGACTGGAGTTATGTACTATCCCCTGAAGTAAAGATGGAACTTGTCAGAAATGTGAGAGTAAATTCTTTATGGACTATTGTGATTTTTAAAAAAAAATTTCTATGGGGGAAAAATAATTGCCTTGAGTGTTTTCATAGGAACCAGGGACATTTTTTTACCCATTTCTCTAGAGACCTGGCCATGAGCTACATTTGCAGAGAAAACTCTGAGGAGTAAATGAACAAAAGAAATATAATCTTGGGGACATCCCCAAGATTGATCCTGGTCCATATACACCATGGATGCCAAAGACACAGTTTTCAGTCTGTATATGATTCACATCATTCCAGAATGCATCTAGAACCAGAATAAACTATAATTGGGAATTATTGAGCAAAACAATTAAAAATGGAACATAATATAGATAATGTTCATATATGGTTTTCTAAGTCATTATGTGACTTTCAGGGATCTTTATGTATGACTCACTGGCCTCCATTTCTATTTGAGTTTGACACTACTTATATACACAATTGACTTTGAAATACTAGGGCACAGGTTATAATTCTTATCATTTGTTGTTGTTCAGTCATTTCAGTCATATCCAACTCTTCATGACCCCATATAGCATGGGTTTTTTTTTAATTTTATTTTATTTGCATAACATATGTGTGGGTAATTCTTCAACAATAACACTTACATAGCTTTCCATTAGAAATTTTTCCCCCCAACTTCCCCACCCCTCGCCTAGATGGCAGGATATCCACTACATGTTAATTATGTTAAAATATTGGCAAATCGAATATATGTATACATATTTCCAAACTTATCTTTGTTGTGCAAGAAAAATCTTATCTACACAAATGATATATCAGATAAAGGAAACACACTGTAAGCAAACATCAATCAAGGAGTATGAGAATGTTATGTTGTGGTCCATATTTCGCATCCCTCTCTCTGGGTGTATATGGCTTTCTTCAGTGAACAATTGGAGGTGGTTTGAAACATATCATTGTTGAAGAGAGCCATAGCATGGGTTTTTTTGGCAAAAATCTTGGAATAGTTTGCCATCTCCTTCTCCAGTTCATTTTATAGATGAGGAAACTGAAGCAAATAGGATTAAGTTACTTGCCCAGGGTCGTACAGCTTCTAAGTATATAGACCTGGATTTGAATTTAGATCTTTTAAAAAAATTAATATTTTATTTTCCCTCAGTTACATGTAAGACAAATTTTTAACATTTGTTTTTAAAACTTTGAGTTCCAAATTCTCTCCCTTTCTCCCTCTTCACCTCCATCCCCCTCATTAAGAAGGCAAATATGAAGTTATACAGAATATTTAAATTTAAATCTTTCTGACTCCAGGCTCAGTATTCTATCTACTATTCCACCAATCTACCCTAATTCTTATTATCTTTAATATATTGTAGCATTATAAAAATATTCATCTTACTGACAAGAACTCTCAACATGGATTAATTTGAAGACTATTTCAAAGCTCATTATCTTTAAATTAGAAATTTATAATATAAAGGTATAATAATACCCTGTTGTAAAGTAGTAACTAACATACCCATCCTCACATATTAACATTAAAGCATTAATAGGGAACCATTTGCTACTAAATTAAGTCCCTGTTTGTACTTCTAAATAAAGGGTACTCATTTATCAGCTAAGTAACTTTCTTTTTGAAAACATGTAAGAATAATCATTGAGATTAGAACCTTGTGGGAAATTTAAGAGCAGTATCTATTTAAAATTTTTTTTAACTTTTACTAATGACCTTTAAAATATATATATATATGTATCACAATCATTTTCCTTTCTAGTCTGTCTACCCTCCCCCAGCTTCTCTTGTAACAAAGAAAAACAGGCAAATAAAACCAACCGTGATTATTCACATCTGCCAAATTTGACATCTACAGTAGTCATCTGATCTTTCAATTTAATATTGGTCACTGAATTTATTCTGAACTCTTTTGTGCTGTTTTTAATCACATTATTGCAGTAATTGTGTATATTATTCTGCTGTTTCTGTTTACTTTGTTTTGCATCAATCCATGTAAGTCTTTCTGCCTTTTTTTATATTGGTTGTTTTTCAATAAGGCAACAAGTTTTCTATTACATTGGTAAAGTACATAATCTCTTTAGGACCCTTTTCATAAGGATAATCAATGATGAAAAAGGCAAAAAAGGGGGTTTTGTGAAAAGGAAGAAATTTATATTGATTATTAAATGATGTAGGATATTGGTGATTTTATGGATGAATATTTTGATGTGAAATAAGAGAAGAAAAGAACTTTGTTTTAACATATACTATAATATATGAATGAAGAAACAGCTTTCAGATGGGATTTGGGCAATTGTATTTTTTTTTTAACAAGTTGATGCGATACTTTACTTGTGAAGGAACAGTATATTGTTATAAGGAAGCAGAGAAGGATCTTTTATTCTTTAAAGACTAGAGAAATGTAATTATAAGAAATAGGCATCAGAAGGATTCATTACATTATTGGAGACTAGTATGCTGGGTACCTCCCTTAATGTGTTATTATTTGTGTTATGTGTTATGTGAAAATTCATAAAAACACTTGGTGATATGATTTTTAAAGGATGATAGAGTTGACAGAGAATATTTGACAAGTTACTATCAATAAAGGCAAGTCACTGAGAGTAAGGCAACTTTCAATGAAGCCAATGAAAGTCAAGATTTCCCATAGTGAGAGAACAGTGGAAGGAGAGGAATAGCAAATCTGATTAGAAAGAGCAATACTTTCTTCTGGGATAAGTACTCACTATTCGGCAAAAACTGCTGGGAAAATTGGAAACTAGTGTGGAAGAAATTAGGGCTTGACCCACATCTAACACCACAAACCAAGATAAGATCTAAGCGGGTTCATGATCTGGATATAAAGAGTGATACTGTAAGTAAATTAGAGGAACATGGGATAGTTTACCTCTCAGACCTATGGAGATGGAATAAATTTATGTCCAAAGAAGAACTGGAACTCTTTTTATTTTTTTTTTATTTTATTTATTTATTTTTTTTGCTGAGGCAATTGGGGTTAAGTGACTTGCCCAGGGTCACACAGCTGTTACGTGTCTGAGACCAGATTTGAACTCAGGTCCTCCTGACTTCAGGGCTGGTGCTCTATCCACTGCGCCACCTAGCTGCCCCAAGAACTGGAACTCTTAATTGAAAACCAGATAGATAACTTTGACTATATTAAGTTAAAAAGTTGTACAAACAAAACCAATGCAGTCAAGATTAGAAAGGAAGCAATAAATTGGAAAGTCATCTTTACGTTTAAGGGTTCTGATAAAGGTCTCATCTCTAAAATATATAGAGAATTGTCTCATATTTATAAAAATTCAAGCCATTCTCCAATCGATAAATGGTCAAAGGATATGAACAGACAATTTTCAGAGGATGAAATTAAAACTATTTGTAGTCATATGAAAAGGTGCTCCAAATCACTATTGATTAGAGAAATGCAAATCAAGACAACCCTGAGGTACCACTTCACACCTGTCAGATTGGCTAAAATGACAGGAGAAGTTAATGATGAATGTTGGAGGGGATGTGGGGAGGCTGGGACACTGATGCATTGTTGGTGGAGCTGTGAACGGATCCGGCCATTCTAGAGAGCAATTTGGAGCTATGCTCCAAAAGTTATCAAACTATGCATACCCTTTGACCCAGCAGTGTTTCTATTGGGCCTATATCCCAAAGAAATCGTAAAGGAGGGAAAGGGCCCCACATGTGCAAGAATGTTTGTGGCAGCCCTTTTTGTAGTGGCTAGAAACTGGAAACTGAAGGGATGCCCATCAATTGGAGAGTGGCTGAATAAATTATGGTATATGAATGTTATGGAATATTATTATTGTTCTGTGAGAAACGACCAGCAGGATGATTTCAGAGAGGTCTGGAGAGATTTGCATGAACTGATGCTGAGTGAAATGAGCAGAACCAGGAGATCATTATACATGGCAACAACAATACTATATGATGATTAATTCTGCTGGACGTGGCTCTCTGCAACAATGAAATGTTTCAAACCAGTTCCAATTGTTCAGTGAAGAAAGCCATATACACCCAGGGAGAGGGATGTGAAATGTGGACCACAACATAACATCTTCATGCTCTCTATTGATGTTTGTTTGCATCGTGTTTCCTTTCCCAGATTTTTTTCTTGTAGACATGATTTTTCTTGCACAGCAAGATAAGTGTGGAAATATGCATACACATATTTGATTTGTCAAGTATTTTAACATAATTAACATGTAGTGGATATCCTGCCATCTAGGGGAGGGGTAGGGAGTTGGGGGGAAAAATTTGTAACAGAAAGCTATGTAAGGGTTAATGTTGAAGAATTACCCATACATATGTTTTGCAAATAAAATAAAATTTAAAAAATAAAAAATAAAATCTTCCAAATTAAAAAAAAAAGAAAGAGCAATACTTTGGTAGTTTGCTGTAACATCCAATTTGCAAACAATCATAGCAGGAAGGATGAAAAGTTGCTCTTTTGGTGAATGAGTTTCAACCTTACTGTAGGACCTTTATTATGCTTCATTATAGGGACATTGAAGGAGACCCTACTCCATTAATAGTGTTACACATTCATATAGAAAAATTTGTTCTAGTTTTTCTTGTTTGGTGGACATTTACTTACTTACTTTCTTTCTTTCTTTTTTTTTTTTTTGGCTCCCAGAAAAAGTACAGTTGTCAATATCTAGATATATGTATTAGATTTTTCTTTTTGTCTTAAACTTTCTTGAGGTATATCACCAGTAGTGGGATTTCTAAGTCATAGACCCTAAAATGTTTAATAACTTGAGTTATTTAAAATCATTTTGCATAACACTTTCACAATTTACAGGTCTAACAACAATATATCAGTGCATGATATTTCATAACTCTTGCAGCACTGACTAATTTCATATTTTAAAAGAAACTGCCTTTTCGAAGCATAGTGGATAGAGTGCTGGGTCAGGAATCAAGACCACTTGAATTCAAATCCAATTTCAGACATTTACTGGTTGTGTGACTGGGGAAAATTATATAACCTCTGTTTGCCTCAGTTTCTTCAACTGAAAAAAAAACCCTAGGGTTGTTGTAAAGTTCAAATGAGTTAATATGTGCAAAATGCTTCACATAGAGTAGGCACTATATAAATGCTTATTCCCCCATCTTCCTCTACTTTTATGGCAACTGATAACTGTGAGATGAAATCTTAGAGTTCTTTAGTTTGCATTTCTTTGATTATTAGTGATTTGGAGGGGTTTTCAATATAATTACTGATCATTTCCATTTTTTCTTTTGAAAAATGTTCATATCCTTTGTGTACCTGTTTCCTGAGGAATAACTCTAAATAATTCCTTATTTAATTAAGAAATAAGATTTTTCTAGAAGATTTAAGCCTTTATTTCTCTTTATAACTTTTCGTATTCCATTTTTATTTTCATCATGCAAAAGCTCTTAAATATAATTGAAATGGTCAATTTTATCTTTTATGGATTCTTCTATTTCTGTTTCATTAAGAATTCTCCATCTAGCTATAATTGTACCTCTTTCTGTTATTTTATTTTATTTTTTTTATTGATGATAGGATGCCAATATTTAAGTCATGTATGCATTTGGAGCTTAAACGTGGTATATGGAGTAATATTTTCTGCCAAACTACTTTCTAGTTTTTGGAGTAGTCCCTGTTGAAAATAATTCTTTACTTCTAGGTATTGCTTGCCTGTTTTGTTCCACTTCTACTTTTTTTTTTTTTAATCAATATCAAATCTTATTCATAATGATTACTTTGTAGATAATTTGAAATCTAGTGATGTTAATTCTCCTTCATTCTTGAATTTTAAAATTATTTCCCTTGAGATTCTTGACTTTAGTTCCTCCAGATGAATATTCACATTATTTTGTCTTATTCTCTAAAGTAGACCTTTGGTAGTTTGCTGTAAGGTTCAATTTGTAAATTAGGATCTTAAGATTAAAGACCTAGAAAAAGAAGGAACATCAGAAGCCATCTAGTTCAGTACCACATTTTGTAGTTAAGAAATTGAGATAGGAGGATTAAGTAGCATAATTTTTATTATATTGGCATGACCCAGCCATAAAAAGTAAATATTTAATTTTTTTATTTACATAATGATTACTTTGTAGTTGTGTTTATATATTCTCTGAGTATATTTCCAAAGGTAAACTCTAAAGTATTTAATGCATTTTGTAATTATTTTGAATGGAATTTCTCTTTCTTTCTCTTTCTCTTAGGTTTTGTTAGTGATATAGCGAAAGTATTATAGTTTTTGAAGATTCATGCTATAACATGCTATTTTCCTGAAGTTATTGTTTCACTTAGTATTTTTTGATTGCATTACAATGTGTAAGTAAACTAAATCAATAATCAGATATTCTGCAATTCAGTTAATTAATTAACAGGTATTTATTAACTGCCTATTATGTGCCAGGTGCTGTCACATAAGACACAAAAGTCACAAAGACAAAAAATGGTTCCTTTGCTTTAAGGAGCTTGCTTTTTCTTGAGGGAGAGTATAGAGACATAAACTAAGTAAAGAAGATAATTTTGTGAGGGAGATACCATTCGCTAGGAGGATCTTGAGAATTGTCATACAGGAGATGGTATTTCAACTGAATTCTGAAGGAAACAGGATTGTTAGAAATTGCCCTGAGGGGGGAGAGCATTCCAGCCATGGTAAATGGCCTCTAGAAATGTGCACAATCAGGAGAAGAAATGCCGTTTGTGAAGAATAGCAAGAAAGTAAGTTTGGCTGGATTTTAGATTATGCAAAAGGGAATAATGAATGCTAAGACTGGAAAGATAGGTTTCAAGGCAGGGTGTGAAGACCTTCATATGCCATACAGCAGAGTTTGCATGTAATTCTATTTTTTTACTCTCTTTTTTTATTAAAGCTTTTTATTTTCAAAACATATGCAAGGATAATTTTTCATTATTGACTCTTGCAAAGCCAATTTTCTCCCTTTTCCCCCCATCCCCTTCCCTAGGTGGCAAGTAATTCAATATATGTAGAAGATACCATATCACTAGCTACTTTTTAAAAACTAGTTTTATCTTTTCTTTTCTTTCCCCCCCCAGGATCCACACAGATCGTGGAAAGGATATCATTGTACTTCAACTATATTACTCTCTCCAGATCTGAGTTACATTATCTATTGGCTTCCAGATTACTCTCTTTTTCTTGAATTCAGTACTTGGCTCATGGTCTTCTTCATCCCATCCCTTACATATGTTGATTAGGAACACAGAGAGAAGGTCATACCTAGGATCCCACCATTACTCACCAGTATTCCTTTTTGCTCATCAAGAATTTAGAAATTCCTGTACCCTTTATAACCTCCAATGATTCCATCACTCCCTTGTGTTTCTTTCTTCCATAACCTGGTTTTTATCCCGACTCCTGCTTTTTATCTCTCAGTGCTCTCCCAGGCCATTATTTCTATTCTGAATTTACTTTCCTCCTTCCCCAGTATTGATTCTATAATTGTCTAGTTTCATTTTGTATCATCATATGAAATTCAAATAGAATTGGATCCCGGTGGACCAAAAATCCAAGTCATCTATGATGACTTAGAAAGCCACAACAACCATTATCTATGTATTTTTCAAATTTTGTTAAACATTTCCCATTTTCATTTTAATTTAGTTAGGTTAGGAGTTCGACACTCCTGGATTCCTTCATTCTGTTGTGGCTCTTCAATCCCAACCTTGGATTGCCCTACCTGCTATTCATAAATTAAACTAAGCTAGAGGAAGACATCCAACTGTGTTCATTGGGTCCAGGATCACTCTGTGTTATCTAAGTTGTACAGCACTCTCATAGCATTAAGGTCATACTTTTGCCCCTAACTGATTTCTTATCACACTTCCCCCAGCCGATGTTACAAACCTTCTGTTCTATCTTTAAGCTTCCTGCCTTTCAGCATAGTACTTAATTTCATACTTCACTAAGAAAATAGATCTCATTCACTATGAACTCTTTCTCCCTCCTCATGCTTTATATCTCACAAGTCATGGACATTATTTTTTCATCCTTTACTTCTCTAGTTGCATAAAACCATTTCTAGACTGAGGAAAACTAAACATTTGTTTTCTCTTTCTCAAGGGCCCCTCTTTCTTAGTGTTTAGAGTTCCATCCTACAGATTCAGAGTTTTTTTTCCTTGCCCTTCCTCCCCTGAAACCTAGGGAAAACCACTTAAAACTTGGACATGGCCCTTATTGAGGGTATTCCCAAAAAGTGAGAAGAAAGGATCTCCATATACACTGTGGATCAGATATTGGACAGCTACTTATTTCCTCCCTACAAAAGAGATTCATAGCAGGCAGAAGCAGGGATAAGTATGTTATTCTAGTTGGGAGGTGATGATACCTTGCTTATACTGGGGAAGGTGATAATAGTTGGGAGGGTGGGAAGGAGGAAAAATCTACTGGCTTGCTGCTCCATCACTGGAGAAGACCCAATAAGTCATGGAAGTGACTTAAATAGAGGTGCTACCTGTATGTATTGATAGAGAAGGACCTGTTAGAGGGCTAGAGGAAGCTGATAATGGCAGCTCAGCCCTGGAGAAGGTCCTGTGACATCTCCACAGATGGTCAATATAGATGGTTACTATAGAAGGCAAATTCTGGTGCCTTATCCCTGATTGCTTGCTTAAGACTCAGCAATGGAGATGGTCTTAAGGCAAGGCTGAAGGTAGGTGGATAGCAAATTCTATCAAATATTCAAAGGACAGCTAACCCAATTTTATATAAATTATTTGCAAAAACAGGGAAGGATAGCATCTTATCAAACTACTATGATTCATTTCTGGCCCTGATGCTTAAGATAGAGATATGTCAGAGAAAAATTCTATAGACTAATATCTCTAATGAATATTAATGCAAAAATGAATAAAATATTATAAAGGGGTACAATAACATTAAAAATATTTTATACTATGATCTGGTTGACCATAGAAATATATCACTATACATATTTCCCAGGAATTTAGGGTTGATTCAATATTAGGAAAACTATAAATATAATGGACAATATTAAGAATTAAATTAAAAACCACAGGATTATATAAATCAAAAGAGGTTTAAAAACTTTTGATAAAATAACACACATTTACGACAGGAAAAGATAACGATGAATGTTGGAGGGGATGTGGGAAAACTGGAACACTAATACATTGTTGGTGGAACTGTGAACGGATCCAACCATTCTGGAGAGCAATTTGGAGCTATGCTTAAAAAGTTATCAAACTGTCCATACCCTTTGACCCAGCGGTGTTTCTATTGGGCCTGTATCCCAAAGAGATCTTAGAGGAGGGAAAGGGACCCACATGTGCAAGAATGTTTGTGGCAGCCCTTTTTGTAGTGGCTAGAAACTGGAAACTGAAGGGATGCCCATCAATTGGAGAGTGCTGAATAAATTATGGTATATGAATGTTATGGAATATTATTGTTCTGTAAGAAACGACCAGCAGGACGATTTCAGAGAGGCCTGGAGAGATTTGCATGAACTGATGCTGAGTGAAACAAGCAGAACCAGGAGATCATTATACACAGCAACAACAATATTACATGATGATCAATTCTGATGGACATGATTCTCTGCAACAAAGAATTGTCTCAAACCAGTTCCAATTGTTCACTGAAGAAGACCATATACACCCAGAGAGAGGGATATGAAATATGGACCACAATGTAACATTTTCATGCTCTCTATTGAGGTTTGCTTGCATTGTTTCCTTTCTCTGATTTTCTTTTTTTTTCTTGTAGATAGAATTTTTCTTGCACAACTTATCAACTATTATTACATTATTAACATGTAGTGGACTTCCTGCCATCTAGGGGAGGGGAGGGAACTGGGGGTAAAATTTGTAATGGAAAGCTTTGTAAAGATCAATGCTGGGGAACTACCCATACATATGTTATACAAATAAAAAGCTTTAATAAAAAAATAACACACATTTACATAGAAAGCAGAGGAATAAATAGGTCCTTCTACAATATAGCAAACAATAGTTATCTAAACCTAAGAGCTAGCATATCAGTAATAGAGAAATATTCAAAACCTATTCTTTTTTCTTTCTTTTTTAAAAGAATAATATAATTGTTTAAGTTAAATTTTTTCAGTTAATCAAAAATCTGCCTTTTCTTCCTCCCACCCTTACTTACCCCTACTTGGAAAAGGAAAAGAAAACTCTTTAAAAATATATGTTATTTTATTTTAGCATATATTGAATTATTTGCCATTTAGGAGAGGGGGTGGGAGGAAGGAGGGGAAAATCTGAAACGCAAGGCTATGCAAAGGTCAGTGTTGAAAAATTATCCGCACATATGTTTTGAAAATAAAAAGCTTTTCAGCAACGAGACTATATGATGAGCAATTCTGAAGGATGTGGCTCTCTTCAACAATGAAATGTTTTAAACCAGTTCCAATTGTTCAGTGATGAAGACAGCCACATACACCCAGAGAGAGGAATATGAAATGTGGACCACACCATAATGTTGTCATTCTCTCTCTTGATGTTTGCTTGCATTATGTTTCCCTTCTCAGATTTTATTTTTTCTTGTAGATCCTATTTTTCTTACACAGCAAGATAACTGTAAAAATATGTATACACATATTCGATTTGTCAAGTATTTTAACATAATTAACATGTAGTAGACTTCTTGCCATCTAGGGGAGGGGTGGAGGATAGGGGGGAAAAATTTGTAACAGAAAGCTTTGCAAGGGTCAATGTTGAAAAATTACCCATATGTTTTGCAAATAAAACACTTTAATAAAATGAAAAAAAAAGAAAATAAAAAGCTTTAAAAAATAAAAAATAAGGAAAAATATATGTTATAATATATGCATATATACATAATTGATCAAAAGAAGTTCTCAAATTGTCAATGTCTGAAAATATATATATATATGTCTCAGTCTATATTCTTAGTTCATCACT
This sequence comes from Myrmecobius fasciatus, assembly GCA_023553655.1. Taxonomy (NCBI): domain Eukaryota; kingdom Metazoa; phylum Chordata; class Mammalia; order Dasyuromorphia; family Myrmecobiidae; genus Myrmecobius; species Myrmecobius fasciatus. Next base: position 12,046 of record JAJPUD010004804.1, on the reverse strand, counting down.
TCTCTGTCAGGACATTTCATCATGAGTTCTCTGGAATAACTTGATCATTCTGTTGTTCAGAGTTTTTAATCAAATTGTTTGTTTTCACCAGTTCTACGTCTTCCATCACACTGATGATAGTATAATTCATAAGAAACATTTTAAAAATGGAAAATGGATTCTTGTAATCTGAATGTTTGGAAATATAAGAGAGAAGGGGAAAGGGGAGTTGGATGGTAGGGCATAGAATGCTGTACTTGGGAGTGAAGAAGACATGGTTTCAAATCTTTCTTCAGATACTATCTACATGACTGAACAAGTCATTTAACCTCTCTTGGCCTCTCATTTTTAAAATGGGGAGAATAAGATGTCTATTAATTAGAGAATGTCTGAGCAAGTGGTTTATGATTGTGATGGAATATTATTGTGCTTAAGAAATAACAAAGCAGGCTGATTTCAGAAAAACCTGGAAAGACTTATGTGAACTTCTAGGGGTGGGGGTGGGGGGAAGGAGGGGAAAAGCTTGGAACAACAAAAAAATTTTTTTTGCAAAGGTCAGTGTAGAAAAATCACTCATATGTTTTGTAAATAAAAGACTTTTAGTAAAAAAAATATAAAAGAAAAAAAAGCAAAAAAAAACCTTACGTGAACTAATACAGAATAAAGTGAGCAGAACTAGAAGAACATTGTATATAATAACAGCAATATAGTCAGATAATCAACAGTGAATGACTTAGCTATTCTCGGCAATATGATGATCCAAGACAGTTCTGAAAGTCTTTTAATCAAAAATGCTATCCATCTTCAGAGAGAGATCTGGAGTTTGAATGCAGATTAAAGCATATTATTTTTCAGTTTATTTGTTTCATGGTAGGTTTGTTTATTTGATTGGTTTTAGTCTACGCTTTCTTTCATAACATAACTAATATGACAATATTTTACATGTATAATCTAATTCAAATTGCTTGCCTTATTAAAGAGGGAGTGTAGCAGAGAAAGGAAAAGAGAGAATTCTGGAACTCAGAATTTTAAAGAAATGAATGTTAATTGTTTTTATATGAAACTGGGAAAAAAGTAAAAATATCATTAAAAGTAAAATGGGGAGAATAAGAAAATTTGTTTCATTGGGTCATTGTAGGAGATAAAATGAATTTTTTTTTCATTTTAATAAATATCTTTATTGTAATTTAACTCTTACACAAATTCAGAGCTACTGACATAATATTTTATAATTTGTTGGTGAATATGATAGTCTCTACCTCAAGTCATAATTATTTATTGAATAACTAGGCATTTGTTTATCTCTGCTGGACAAAACCAAAAATGAAATAATTTATGTAAAGCACTTTATGAATCTTAAAGATCTACATAAGTTTTAGGTATTCATATAAGAAGAGACATTTAGATATGATGATATATGAGAAAAAAACACCACATATAGGTAATAGTATAACTTATGCAAATTCAGGAATCCAGACTGGCTCGGGGTCTTTTAGGACTCTAGTAGGGGTTTAGGAATCAAGGATTCAATAAGGGGTATATGGAGAAAGATCCCTGTGTTAAACTTAAGGTCTGCCAGACCAATTGTGACAAGATCTTAGTCCTAGGAAGCTGAATATAGAATACCTAAATCCTAGGACCATCCTCATTTCCTTTAAATAGTTTGATATCATTTCTCCCCATATCTTTTCTTTTCTAGGCTACACAGTTCTTTCAACTGATCCTTTTATGGCATAGTTTCAAGTTCCCTCAGTATCCTGGTCAGCCTCCTCTAGAGATGTTTCTTCTTGTCATCGTCCTTCCTAAAATATGATAACCTAAAAATTATATTCCAGATTTAGGTCTGCCCAGGGTGTTGCACAGTTGGATTGTCCTTCCTTGTTCTGGACACTGTTCTTTTGTTAATTCAGCCTTAGCCCCTATTGAATTTTTTCACATTGAATTTGATATACACTAAAATAGTTATCCATGATGACAATGATAGCTAGCATTTATATAGTGCCTACTATGTGCTTTCCAAATATCATTTTATTTAATCCTCACAAAAACTTTGGGAAATGATTATTATGTTGAAACAAAAGATATCATTTTTAAATGGGGTAGCTAACTGGTGCAGTGGATAGAGCCCAGGACCTGGAGTTAGGAAGATCTAAATTCAAATTTGTTCTTAGACCCTTCCTAGCTGTGTGATCCTGGCCAGGTCACTTAATCTCTGTTTGCCTCAGTTTCCCCAGCTGTAAAATGGGGAAAACTATAGCACTTTTCTTTCAGGATTATTCCCATTTTACAGTTGAGGAAACTTAGTCATATTCTAAATGTATTTTATAAAATAGAAAAACAGTTTGAACCCAAGTTTTTGAAGCATCTGACGGAGATTCAGATTCCAAAGCATGGTGAAATAGGAAAGAATGTTCCAACTAACCTCCCCTTAAGTCTCTAGGGGTGAAGAATAGGAGGTGGAAAGGGAACCCTATGGTTTCTACCTTAATTTCCTCCCTTGCCCCAACTTCTTGGCTAGAGGAGGACTTTGTAAGCCTTGCAAAGTCCAGAGTATCTTAGACTTCCCATTTTTCCATGGGAGCCCTAACATTGGTCCTTGGGACTGTAGCAGCAGGCAACAGAATTTGCCTTGGGGGCTAAGGATAGACTGAATATAGATTTATAGTTTTACATAGAACCTGGCAAAGAAGTTCTTTCCTATCTAAGGGGAACTTCTTGAACCTTTCATGAAGGTGAAGAAAAGAACTTGAGTTATTCTTTTACCACATGGGCTTTCTAGCCCTGAACTCCCTTTTCTATGGAAGTTCTTGTGGGTCAGTGTGTCACAAGCATATTTTCTATTAACTGTTCTTAAAGTGGATACCACCTTAGTAAATATCCCTTTCTAAAACAACTACTTTCATCTGGCTCACTGAATGATTCTCCCCTGATAGGCATGGTAGGAACCCCAAGGGAGGGGCTCCTGACCTACATAATATAATAAGTTCTATAATAGCAGTTGTTTTGAAAATTATAATTTCTTCCAATATCATTGATCTATTAGGGAATGTTTTAAGTGTAACACAAATTTCAACTTTACTTTTTTGGAGAACTTGAGAAGTGCAAATAAAACTGCACCACAAGCTGTGACCCTTCTGACAGTCTTGGCCACCAACAAATTTCTGGGATTTTTCAAGGTAAAGTACCATATTTATCATTTATCTTTGGAACAGTGGGAGTTATAAGGGAGTATGGACTGTTTCTTGTCTGCTTCTTTTCCTGCCTTCTACCCTCAATAAGGCTCCTCAACCTTGTGGTATGGTCTACCAATATTCCACCCTCCTGCCTAGCCTGTAGCTGAGTAATAGCTGAAGGCCAAAGACATTGCCATTATTTATTGTAATATTTATGTATCTCAACTATTTATCATGCAGAAAATTGTACTACCATTTTTGTTACATTCCTATCTTTTTGCAATGTTTCACTAATGAAGTGTTTGAGCATTGTGCCTCATTTTCCCCACAAACCCCAGTGATTTTTGTTATGAGATTTTGCATATTATCATATTTTTGGAAGCAAAAAAAACAAAAGTAGTCATACTAGAAAGGCAGTTTTCCAAACCCACAGGGATATCTTTATATCTCCAAGGTGACTTTATAGCTGAATTCTGGGGCTTGAACTCATCATGGCAAGTGTTATATTTAATAATAATAACAATAATAATAACTAACATACATATATTATATAATGTATATTATATAATGTATGTATATATTATATATATATACATATGCATATACATATATATATACACAAATATAATTTGTGCCAGATATTGTACCCTCTTACCAGATACCGATAATGTACATGAGGACTATTATTTTCCCTATTTTATAAGGTTCACACTCCTAAAACTAATTCATGAGGTCTTAATGGTGAGTTTATCTTTAAGTCAATTAATAGTTTAAAGTACTTACCAAAATTACCCAGAAAAATAGTAGTTACAAAGCATTACCTTCATAAATTTTGGCCATACTGTTCTACAAATCTACAAAAATATACAATGGGAAAAGTGGGTACAACTGAGAATGCTCCTAGGTAATTCATGGTTCTGGCACTGTAGCACCCTACTGGGCTTTCTCTTCCCATAATTCTTTCTGCTGCAGTTTTTCATGTAGTTTAACACATTAACCCTTTGTTTTCTTTGTTGCTGGCTCTTGACTTTCTAGGAGTATATCATCATTTCTCCTTCCCACTTCACTTTATATTAGCCAGTATATATATATATATATATATATATATGTGTGTATATATATATATTTTTTTTTTGGTTGCTGTGACCCACTTGTAGGTTTGAGGTACAGTTACTAATTGGGGAATTAGTGTCTATAAAAATGAGACTAAATGATTAAGTCTAGATTATTATTTTTTTTCTGTTCTTATTATTTAATGTCTACTGTAAGTACAGATTCATTTCTAATTTTGAGAGACTTCTTTCCTAAATAGAAAAAAAACATTTGTACTAATTATGACAGATTTTAATAATTTTTGCTTGTATGCTAAGTTCATAAGTGGTCTTTGAAATGTAGTCTCTTATGATTAATTAGCATTTATGTAATGCATAATGCTTTAAAATTTGCAAAGCACTTTTTACACACTATTTCATTATATCCACATGATAGCCCAGGAGAGAGGTGTTATTATTTCCATTTTATGGATGAAATTGAGATCAATAGAGTTTAAGTGACTTGGCTCAGGGATACATAGCTACTAAGTATCTGAGGTCTCATAGGTTTGTCAAGAATACAACAGATTGGGGCAGCTCAGTGGATAGAGCACCTGAAGTCAGAAGGACCTGAGTTCAAGTCTGGCTTCAGACACTTAACATATCCTGATTAAGCAAGTCACTTAACCCCAATTGCCTCAGCAAAAAACAACACTTAAATTTTTTTTCTACTAACTTTTGCAGAAGGTTTTTGCCAACATTTTGTCTCTACCCCAAGATAACAGTGGATTTTGTCAGTGTTGCTCCCAGGATACTTATTCATACAGAAGGTCAGCAGATTGTTCATCCTGAGATAATCATTACCTTTACATGTCACTCATCATATAGCATTCCTATATAAATTATTAAAACTAGTATATCTTTGATTTCTCTTAACCTATAAGGAGCACATATCAGAGACCAATCATTAGTGCAGAAAGGAGTGCCCAAGGATAAATCATGGGCTCTGATCAGTTAGCATTCAGGAAAGATTGTCCACAAGTTGAGGCACCTGCCACCTGGAAAATTGGCACTGATAAATATTCAAGAACACTTGCTGGTGACAGAAGCAAAGCTTTTATTTTATTTATTTATTTTTTTTACTTTATGTATAGGAGCAATTCATCTTCAAATCACATTACTGCCAGAAACCCTCATTTGGTGACATCTATTTGGATCATTGTAGAAAGGACTGAGACAGGATGAGAAGAAGCTTTACAGATCTGGAAGATTGTGTTCTTTATCTGGAAATACCCAAGTAGATCAAGGAAAGCAAGTTCATTCTAAAATCTACTATCTACCAGAAATTTAGATGTTTATCATTTATCTCTTGGGGCAGCTGGATAGAGCACTGGGCTTAGAATCAGAAAGACTTATCTTTATGAGTTCAAATTCTGCCTCAGATACTTCCTACCTGTGTGATCCTGGGTAATTCAGTTAATTGTTTGCCTCAGTTTCTCACCTGTAAAATGACCTACTTTCAGAAGGAAATGGCAAATCACGCTAACCCCAAATGACAAATCACTCCAATGTCCCTACCAAGAGAACTTCAAATGGGATCTTGAAATGTTAGATGTGACCGAAGAACAACAATAACAATTCATATCTATAATAATTCATATCTTTTAATAAATTTCACTGGATTACAAAAGAATGTTGTTTTGCTTTGACCTTTACTGGGAGTTGTGGTTGTTATAACTATTTAGAGAGCATTAGCCGCTAAATGTTGGGGAATGGTCACAAAAATCTGGTCACTTCTTTAACCCTTGGAATTTTCTCAGTGAAGTGAAAATATTCACTATTTTTATCTCTACCCCCAATATTTTCCTTAAACAATGAAGAAAAACTACCTTATAAAGTGATTTCAACTGTGAGTACATATCATTTTATACTAATATTTATTGATTATCAATAGGAAGAATTTCTACTTTAACCTTGGTAATTTCTTTTTCTTTTTCTTTTCTTTTTTTTTTTTTTTTGCTGAGGCAATTGGGGCTAAGTGAGTCCAGGGTCACACAACATTGATAATTTTCCACCAACTTTGGCAATTATATTTGACCTGAATTTTATTGTCTTTTAGTGTGATCTCTTTTTCTATTGTTCTTCTACATTTGCTTTAATCATTTTACTCTGCCCCCTATTTCTTTGAATGTTTCATATTTGCCATTTTATGCTGTAATAATATTTAAATTACATTTGTATAACATAGCTTGTTCAGGTATTCCCTAAACATCAGGTACCTGTATAGTATATACTATATACCATTATAAGTAATGGTGCTAGGAATATTTTTGTATATATGAATTCACATTTTGGAAAATCAAAGAAATTAATAAAATTGAATAAAGACTATTGAACTGATAAAACATCTGTTTGAAAAAAAGATCAAGAAATGTCAATCAACATGTATTTATTAAGTACTCTTATGTGCAAAACACTGAACTACAAGGGCTATCAAACTGGGTACACTCTTTGATCTAGCAGTGTCTTTACTAGGTCTGTATCCCACAGCGATCATAAAAAGGGAAAAGACCCACATGTGCAAAAAATGCTTATAGCAGCCTTTTTTTTTTTTAAAGTGGCAAAGAACTGGAAATTGAATGAATGCCCTTCAGTTGGGGAATGGCTGAATAAGTTATGGTATATGAATGTAATGAAATATTATTGTTTTATAAGAAATGATCAGCAGGATGATTTCAGGAAAGCCTGGAAAGATTTGCTTGAACTGATGCTGAGTGAAGTAAATAGAAAAAAGAGAACATTGTACACAGCAGTAACAATATTATGTGATGATTAACTCTGAATGGACTTGGGTCTTTTCAACAGTGAAGTGATTTAGGTCAGTTCTAATAGACTTGTGATGGAAAGAGCCATTTGCATCCAGAGAGAGAACTAGGGGGACTGAATGTGGATCACAAAATAGTATTTTCGCCTTTTTTGTTGTTGCTTGCTTGTTCTTTTCTTTCTCATTTTTTCCCTTTTGATCTGATTTTTCTTGTGCAGTATGATAAATATGTTTAGAAGAATTGCACATGTCTAACCTGTCCAAGGGAGGAGGAAGGGGAAAGGATGAAAAAAATTTGGGACACAAAGTTTTGCAAAAGTGAGTGTTGAAAACTATCTTTGCATATATTTGGAAAAATAAAAAGTTATTTAAAAAAACAACAGTGGGTTAGTTGCTGAAGATACAAAGATTTAAGTGACACAGTCCTTGTTCTCAAGATTATTCTGTGGGGTGAAACATGCCTTTCCCATATCTCTGCATATATACTATATAACAAAAGTCAGTGATCCATTAGCCAATGAGAGAAAGAGAAAAAAGAGAAAAGAAAAACAAGTAACAAGATGAAAAAAATGAAAAGGGGGAATTATAGATGAGTGGAAAGAAAATAAAGAAAATAATCAGAAATTAATTTACCCAACTACATACCAACAAACATGGAAACTTAAATGAAATGAATGAGTATCTACAAAATATGCAGATAGAAATTAAGGTATTATGAATCTGGAAGAAGAAATTGAGCAAGCCATAAATTAACAACTAAAGAAAAAAGGAAAAAACTTCAAATACAGAAGGATTTAGAATTGAATTGTATTAAGCAGTCAAAGAATAAATAATCTTTGAGCTATATGTATTGTTCCACAAAATAGAAAAAGAAGTCACCCTACTAAACTCCTTTTTTGACACCAAATATATCAATCAAGGAAGGAAAAAGAAGGGAAAGAGAACTATAGATTAATATCTCTAATGAATATAGATGCAAAATATTTAATGAAATCTTATCAAAGTGGTAATAGCTGTATGTGTAAAAATATCCATTATCATAAATTGAATTTATATACAAAATGACAGCATGGTTCAACATTAAAAAGTGAAAAAGCATAATTAATCACTTTAACAACACTAAGAAAGAACATTCTTTTATGTTAAAAATCCTATAGAAGTATAGATATGAAAGGAACATTCTTTAATATGACTGAAGATATTTATCAAAAACATTACAATATGGATAGTTCAGAAGTTTCCCAAAACTTTCCCAAAAACTTAAGGATAAAATAAGGCTGTGACTGTCTCTACCATAATTTGATATAGTATTAGAAATGCTGGCTGTAGCAATGAGAAAAGAAAAAGAAATTAAGGGAATAAGCATAATACAAGAGCAGTCAATTTTCTCTCTAAATTTTGTATGATGAGGAAAAGAAATGTTTCATATATGTCTTTGTATTTCAATTATGGGCCTACCTCAGTGCCTGGCACATAATAGGTTCTCAATGCTTTTTGATTAACTGTTAGTCTTTAAAAAAAACCTAGTCATTTTTATCGCTTTAATAATTTATTTTAATTTTATTAATCTTTACTATGTATAATGACCAACATAAAGGTTTAGTAAATGCTTATCTAGAAATGTTAACAGAGAAGAAAATTAATCAGAATTATTACTAGCCTTAATAAAGTAGTGTAAGGAAATAATAGTATTGTGGATGAAAGGCTTCTGGTGAATACTAGCTGTGTGACTACCAGCAAATCATTTAATTCTTCAATGCTCTGTGTGTGTCTCTAGACTATACTGGCAAATGAGTTACCTGTCTGAATAGATTTTTCTGTGCCAGAGTACCCAACACTGATAAATCATAGACCCAGGCAAAACAAATCCATAAAAATCTCAGTATTTCTGAATAAATTTTTCTGTGCCAGAGTACCCAACACTGATAAATCACAGATCTAGGCAAAATAAATCCATAAAAATCTCAGTATTTCTGAATAGATTTTTCTGTATCAGAGTACCCAACACTGATAAATCACAGACTCAGGCAAAATAAATTCATAAAAATCTCAGTATTTTTAAAGAATTACTACTCAAGTATGCCTTTCCTTAAAAAAAAAAGAAATTAAATGTGCAAGCAATAGTATGTTGATTTTGTTAGTTTGAGAGGAAAAAAAACCCAATAACTTCCTTTTGTTTATTATTTAAATAATAGCTAATTTCATGGAGGATGAGCTACAGAATCCCAATGGAAGAGGATGGTGAGATTCCCAAATGCTCTTGTTCACTGATGCCATTGTGCTGATTGTATCAAGTCATAGGGCATTTCAGAACCTCCTAAATTAGATTCCCCTTTGTTTTTGAACCTAACTTGTGATTTCACAGGAATAAAGCTCTCTTGAAGAGGAAGTTCCTTCTATCACTGCAGATTTCTCTTCTATTCTACAACACATAGACTTGGAGAGTTGCCTACGTCTAGAGCAGCATGAAGGGGAAAAAGGAAACAAATATTAAATGACTACTATGTGCCAGGTGACTGGGTAGTGCAGTGAATAAAGAACTGGGCTTTGTGCAAATCTAACTTCAGACCCTTACCTGTTTAATCCTAGGTAAGTCACTTAACACTTTTTGCCTCACCTTCCTTATCTGTAAAATGAGATGGAGGAGGAAATGGCAAGAAAACTCCAAATGGAGTCATGAAGAGGGTGACACAATTATAAATGACTTAGCAACAACATCATTTTTCTTATATACTACTTCTTCCTTCCTTTCTTTTCTTTCATTCATTCATTCATTCTTTCTTTTTCTTTCTCCTTTCTTTCTCTTTTTCTTTCTTCTTTTCTTCCTTCTTTCCTCCCTTCCTTCCTTGCTTAATTCTTCCTTCCTTTTTAATTCTTCCTTCCTTCCTTCCTTCTTTTTCTTTTTTTCATTCTTCTTCTTTCTCCTTTCTCCTTCATTTCTTTCTTTCTTAATTCTTCCCTCCTTCTTTCCTTCCTTCCCTCCTTCCCTCCCTCCTTCCCTCCTTTCTTTCTTCCTTCCTTCCTTTCTTTAATTTATTTATTTACTTGCTTATTTATTTATCTATCTGTTTATTTTATTGTTTTTCTTATTTTGAATGAAAGCTTTTTATTTTCAAAACATATGTATAGTTTTTAACATTCACCCCTGCAAAACTTTGTGTTCCACATTTTTTCTCCCTCTCTTCCTCCCACCTCATCCCTTAGACCACAAGTAATCCAATATATTTTAAACATGTGCAATTCTTGTATACATATTTTTACAATTATCTTGCTGCACAAGAAAAATCAGATCAGGAAAAAAATGAGAAAGAAAACAAAATGCAAGCAAACAATAACAAAAAAGTGAAAACTCTATCTTGTGATCCACACTCATTTCTCACAGTTCTCTCTCTGGATGCAGATGGCTCTCTCCCTCACAAGACCATTGGAACTGGCCTGAATCACCTCATTGTTGAGAAGAGCCACGTCCATCAGAGTTGATTATCATACTATAGCACTAAATAGCACTAAACCGATTCTTACTACTAAAGGAACAGCTTTGAGTTTTGATTTCAGATACAAATTCATCAATATGGTCAGACATCTACTACCCCAGCCAGTCACTGTAAATCTACGGGCATGGATGTTACTTGACACTGAATATCCCAATTATGGTGTGTAAAAATGATGGAGATATTATAATACCTAAATTGAGCTCATCATTGGCATGTGCCAGTCAGCAGCATATTATGAATCAAATATAAAATCCCAAGTTCAGATAGTGCAGTAGATAGAACATTGGGCTTAAAGTCAGGAAAACTTTGTTTCAAATCCTGCTTTAGATACTTACTAAATCTGTGATCCTGGGCAAGTCTGCCTTAGTTTCCTCACTATAAAATAGGGATCACAGTAGTACCTTGAAAATGTTCAAAATTAGAGTTAGAAAAAAATGGAGAAAGGAAATGAGATCTTTGCAAGAGAGTATGGAAAAGGAAAACCAGAAATATCCAAAGGAAACTCCTTAAAAATAGATATGATGAAATGGGAAAAGCATATAACTCTCTACAAAATAGATTTGACTAAATGGAAAAAGCATATAACTCCTTACAAAATAGATATGAAAAAGAAACCAATTCATTGAAAATGTTCAAAATTAGGAGATGGAGTGTCATGTTCAAGCAACAGCAAGGAGGTCACTATCACTAGATCACAGAGTATGTGGAGAGGAACAAATTATAAGAAGTTTGAAGGGCCTAGCCAAATAGAAGACTATTTGATACTAGGGGCAATAGGAAGCCACTGGAGTTTACCGAATGGAGAAGGAGG
>JAJPUD010004803.1:127306-182133 GCA_023553655.1 Myrmecobius fasciatus | reverse complement strand
AATTTTTCCAGCAGTTTTTGTCAAATAGTGAGTACTTATCCCAGAAACTGGGGTCTTGGGGTTTATCAAACACTAAATTGCTATAGTTATTGCCTAGTTTGTCCTGTGATTCTATCCTATGCCACTGATCGACTATTCTATTTCTTAGCCAGTACCAAATGGTTTTGATGACTACTACTTTGTAATATAGTTTTAGATCTGGTACAGCAAGGCCACCTTCATCAGCCTTTTTTTTCATTAATTCCCTTGAAATTCTTGACCTTTTGTTCTTCCAAATGAACTTTGCTACTCTTTTTTCTAGAATTGTAAAATAATTTCTTGGGAGTTTGATTGGTATGGCACTAAATAAGTAATTTGGGTAGTATTGTCATTTTTATTATATTCGCTCAGCCTACCCATGAGCACTTGATGTTTTTCCAATTTATTTGTGTGGAAAGTGTTTTGTAATTTGGTTTGTATAGTTCCTGACTTTTCCTTGGCAGATAGATTCCCAAATATTTTATACTATCAACAGTTATTTTGAATGGAATTTCTTTTTGTATCACTTGCTGCTGAACTTTGTTGGTAATATACAAAAATGCTGATGATTTATGTGGATTTATGTTGCATCCTGCAACTTTGCTAAAGTTGTGAATTGTTTCTAGTAGTTTTTTAGTTGAGTCTCTAGAATTCTCTAAGTATACCATCATGTCATCTGCAAAAAGTGATAATTTGGTTTCCTCATTACCTACTCTAATTCGTTTAATCTCTTTTTCTTCTCTTACTGCCAAAGCTAATATTTCTAATACAACATTAAATAATAATGGTGACAGTGGGCAGCCTTGTTTCACTCCTGATCTTTTTGGGAATGGTTCTAGTTTGTCTCCTTTACATATGCGCATCAGAATTTATTAAGGATAGGAATGCTGAGTATATTTGGAGACAATAGGAAAGGAACTAGTAAATGGAGAGAGATTGAATTTTATAATGAGAAAGAAGATGATTTAGGGAATGATCTGCTGAAAGACATCAAGTACATAGAGAGAAGGTGGCCATGTCAAGAAGGTTCACTTCTTCCTCAAAGACTAGAGGAAAGGAAGAAATATTAATGGGGTGATAGGGAGAAGTTGGAAAGATAAAAACCAGGGGCTGAGTTGATTTATTCTGCTTGATACCAGAGGACCACATTAGAAGAAATGAATGAGAATTGCAAGAAGTAAATTTAGGCTTGAAGTCAGAAAAAACTTCTTAATAATCACAGCACTCAAAAAAACTGAAATTGGCTAACTAAGGAGGCAGTGGGTTCCCCACACACACACCTCATTAAAAGTCTTTAGGCAAAAGCAAGAGAACTTCTTGTGAATGTTGTAATGAGGATTTTTTTTCAGATATAGCTAGGTAGCTTTTTAGCTCTAAGATTGTGTAATTCTGTAACTTACTTTAGGGCTAATGGCTTCAGGACATCTTATTCTGAATTACAGGAACAAATCACTTCTTGATATCAGTATTGATTCACTGGCCAATCTTTAGTTCCTCTCTCATCAATTTGGATCTCTAAGATCATTTGCTTTTATAATCTACAAAGAAAAAAAATGTATAATCTGTCAACAGAAATATGTTCATGCTAATTGATATACCCTAATTCTCTACCCTCACTGCCATTCCCTGGTCAATAGTTAGGCTGGTCAACAGTCAGCATGAAAGACTTAAATGGCAGAAGTCAACTCATCGTATATGAAAAATGGCTCTCCATGTATTAAAATTTTGGTTTTTCAGATGACACTGGATTTAATTTGTACAAGTAGTATTGACCTAGGTCTCCTATTGTAAAGTTTTCCCTAGGAAATCTTGCTAACAAAAGTATTAACTAGTGAACTAAAAGGAATTATAGTTTTGGAAAATCTTCTTAAAATTAGAAATTCAAGGGGCAGCTAGGTGGCGCAGTGGTTAGAGCACCAGCCCTGAAGTCAGGAGGACCTGAGTTCAAATCTGGTCTCTGACACAACATTCCCTAGCTGTGTGACCCTGGGCAAGTCACTTAACCCCAATTGCCTCAGCAAAAAGCAAAAAAAAAAAAATTACAAAATTAGAAATTCATTGAGTCTTATCAACATTTACTGGCATCATAACTGTGAATGAAGCTCAACTTTTCTGTATTTCAGTTTCCTGATCTTTAAAATGGAAGTATTAGTGTTTGCACTATCTATCCCATGACATTATTGTGAGAAATCTTTGTTGGCTATAGAGATTACAATTATTTAGCTGTTATTATAATTTTTAGTTTAGTTCATGAAATAGAGATAAGAAAAATTAATCTTAAACCCTTTTGAGAATAATAATAAAAAGCCTGCATTACAAGGAAAATGGACATTTTTGAAGAAATTATCTTTTATAATGCAATATTGAAGCAAGATTTTAAAATCTAAGCCTTTAAAAAGCACAATAAAAGGGGGGCTATTGAAATGTCTATAATGAATGTGGAAAAAATATAAATGTGTTGTTCTTAATGTGTAAAACTGCTACCCCACTTTTTGTGGGATAGGCCCTTTTCACTTAGTCTGGCAGATATTTGTGACATACCTGGTCAAGGAGAAGAGGGTACTGCATAACTAAGGAATGGTTTTCCTTTGTGTGAAGCTAATAATCAAATCCATGCCTTTGGCCTCAGTGGACCAAGCTAACTATCTGATGCAGATATATCCATATTCACTGCAATAGAATTAATCAATAAACATTTATTAAGCACTTACTTTTTGTCAGGTACTATATTTAATATTGAGGATTTTTTTAAAAGGCAAGACCAGTTCCTACCCTTAAGGAAGTGGGGAGACAATTTTTATATACTTAGATACAAGATATATACATACGTATAGTGATATACTCAGATACAAGATGCATATAGAGAAGATAGAAAAGTACTATTAAAAGGGAAGGCTCTATATTGCCAAGATCTGAATGTAATTTTGTCTGTTAAATATTTAATTACAATTTTCAAAAATCAATAAACTGGATCTGATTTAAAAGATTTTTTAAGATCAAAAAGTAGAGGAGTTTGCACTGGGCATGATAGATAATAGGAAGTCATTGTGAGTTCTTGAGGAGGAGAGTAACATGCTGAAAATAGTTTTTGGAATATTTATCCAGTAGGGATAGAATGGATTAGAAATAGGAAAGGCTAGCATGACTAAGTTGTGTTCATGTTTGGTCAATATAAGTCAAAGAAGAATTTGCCTTGGACTGTGTTCCTTAGGAGGTCAAGACTAGGGCTAATTAAAGGAATTAGGAATTGCAAGCAGACAGCATAAGAATTCAGCATAAGAAGACATAACTCAGCATAAGAATTTTCTAAATAATAGACCTGTCCTACAAAGGAACAAGCTTCCTTCCTTGCAAAGTATGAGTATTTAAGTAGAGATTGTATAAACCATATGCCAGAGAAGGCATAGAGGGAATTACTGAACTAGAGATATTTTCTCTGGTCAGTAGAATCAATCTGTATGTCAATGTGCAGGTGAGGAAAATTGTTCTTCCTTTGTACAGGATCTGTGGCTCTTTGTATGACTACAGCAGGGACACAGACATAAAAAGGATGTGACTTAAGTTCGGAACACAGCAAAGAATAAGGAAAGTAATAAAAGAATCCTTCTTTGATTTGTTTACTAGGCTCACTGGGGGACTAAACAAAAACATAATGTTCTGAGTTGAATTTCTCGGCTTGTTACTGTGAAGCTAAGAATTTGGCTGTTGATCATCCCCTGATTCAAGTGGACACACTTCTGCCTGAAATGGAGGATACAGAAAGAGGACCAAGGCAATCTTCCTATCATCTCAACCCAGAAAGATAATTAAATATTCTTTGATAGCAAGGATATAGTGGTTAAAAAAAGAGCACTGAAATTCTTTATGAAGCAAGAAAATACCATAATGTGCAAAAATGGCATGATATTAGCAAAAATATAAATTCATTCTGCTTGTTTCAAAATAGTGAAGTACATATTTGTATTTGAACAACTGACTCTTTTGAATAACCTCAAATTACAAGGAATTTTTAGCCTAATTGTCTTCTCCATCTCATTCCCCTATTCTACCAGTATAATTCTATTCTGGATATTTCTGTGGTATTCTTAAGGGGAAGAATCCTATTCTTTGTAGGAGCAGACTAACCCATTTTCTTTTTAAGAGTACTTTTTGAGGAACCAAGTTAACAGTATGTTTTGGAGGATGATTTACAAATTGTAATGAGGGTCATGGAGTCAGCTGGGAAAGACTCAATTTGTGCCTACAAATGTTGCCTCAGATGTTATGATTTTGATGTCAGTCCACTCCTCAAGAGCTTGATAGAGACTGGCTTTTTGTATCTTTTAACACAGGAAGCAACTGTGATCCCACTGAGAGAAAATGTGTCGAAGATGAGTCAGAAAGTTCATGCATCAGGTATACCCCAAAGTTAACCTGGAAAACAAGAACAAGATTTGTTTTAATATTATTCTTATTAACAATAACAAACTACAAAGAAAGTAACTTAGAATCTTTAATAACAACCATTTTGGAGAGCAATCTGAAATTAGGTCTAAAGAATTATTAATTATTAGACTACATATAAACTACCTACCCTTTGGCCCAGCAATATCACTATTAAGTCTACTTACAAAGATAACTGGGGGGGGGGAGAATAGAACTGTATGTTCCAAAATGTTTATAGCAGCTCTTTTTGTGGTGGAAAAGAACTGGAAATTGCAGGGATGCTTATCAAATGAGGAATGGATAAACAAATTGTGTTATATGATCATGATGGAATACTACTGTACTATAAGAAATGATGAGGTCAAGCTTGAAGATCTTAGAAGAACATGGAAAGACTTGTATAAGATAATGAGGACCAAATAGCTGAATGGCTCAGTGGATAAAGCCCAGCCTTGAAGTCAGGAGGACCTGAGTTCAAATCTGCTCTCAGACATTTAACAATTACTAGCTGTATGACCCTAGGCAAGTCACTTAGCCACAATTGCTTCAAAAAATAATAATAATGAAGAGCATAATGAACAGAACCAAGAAAACATTGTATACATGAAGAGTAATATTGTTTTCGGAATAAGTTTGAGCAAATAAGTCAGCCTGACTATTACAAATACCCAAATTAACTACAAAGGACTTATAGAAGAATATGCTATCTGCATCCAGAGAAAGAACTGATAAACATAAGGATGTATAGAATGATATTGGATTTATCCATATGTGTGTTCATTAGTAGCTATCTCTAGGGTAGGGAAGGGAGAGCAGGGAAAAAAGGAAAAAGTTTACTTAACTTTGATATACATTTTAAAATAATATCAACTTTTACATAATAGATTTGTAGTTTTATGTGCAATCATCTTTTTTCTATTTTATGTTACAGAAATGCTTGTTTTATTTCTTAAGTTCAGAATAAAATAAATTTCTTTGAAATAATATATGAGAATTTTTCTATACCCCTACTTCATACAAAGTAGAATTTAGTATAAAATGAGGAAGGTTCATTGCTTTATTACCCAAAAAAACCTATTAAGTGACATCCCTTCCTAACAAGGATCACAGATTTAGAATTTATCTAATCCAATTCCTTCATTTTATAATAAAGGAAGCTGAGGTTGGGAAAGGTTAAGTGACTTTGTCTAAGGCCATTCAGGTAAGTAGCAAATGGCAGAGACCAAATCTGAAATCAAATCTTTTTTGTCTTTCTTCAACACATGCTTCTATTGAACCACAATTTCTTAATATCCACCTCCCTGGCGTCACGTCCTTCTCAAGAATGAAGGACAAACAACAACAATAACAATAGCAACAACCGCTATTCCCCTAGCCCTTTTTATCTATTCTCTTCCTTTGGAACAAGGTATATCCTTCTTAGTGCCATATTCTAGTCAAGAGTTCCATTTCACAAAATTTTAGCAATAACTTTAAGGTAAAATTTAATTTTTTTTAAATTAAGACCTATAAATTCCCTTGTATTAGCCATAGATTATATACTTGCATATAGATATATTAAGACCAAAAGTTTTACTTCTGTGTTTTTATTATGTGGATATTGTCTCTGGTAAATTGCTAGTCCCCTCTTCTGTCATTCTTCTCTTTTTTCCCTCCTCCTGATGATGATGGAGTAAAAACAGGGACTCCTCTCTAAACCCTTCCAAACACCTTTATACAAATTTTAAAACATCAGGACTCACAAAAAGATGGAGTGAAACAATTTTCCAACTGGAGACAACTTAGAAGGGGTCAGCGGGAAAGGTCTGTTGCACCTGGGTGAGAGTGCAGCATAGTCTGGCCCAGGTCATACCAGCAAACCAGGAGCTGACCAGCTGACCCTGAAGCAGAGACAGCAATGGCAGTTTCCAGACCTCTCATCCCACAGACACCAAAGTCAACTTTGGAGGTCAGCCAGAAAGGTTTGTTGCACTGGGGTGAGAGGGCCACAGGAACTGAGCCTTGGGAGGTCTTGGGGGGTGGGGGGCAGCAGCAGCCCCAGAAGCAGCAGTGGGCTTTCAGAGTTCTTAGCCCACAGGCGGCAAGAGGGGTTGAACATCTGAGCAGAAGGATATTACAGGGGTCTCTTTGCCAGCACTGAGGCAAGACTCTGCTGCTTTGCTATACTCAGATCCCAAAGGAGTCCTGGCTCACAGTCAGGGCAAGGAGGAACACTAGCTCACTAGAAGGTAATTATAGTTAGTGTGGAGCTGGGACCCTCCTCACAGATCTAGGGCAGAAAAGAGAGCTTATGGTCACTCAAACCAGAGCACAAGCCAGAAAAGGAGTAAACATACTTCTTCTTGGATCTTATCAGCTTGGAAAAGCTGAAAACTTACAGGTCCCAAAAAGAATTTCTGAAAACAGGTGCACAAAAACTCTGACACTTGAGACACTGCACCCTTCACTCTGGAAACAGAGCCCTACTTTAACAAAGAATGAAAAAATATCAAGTAACAGGCTGGGAAAATAAGCAAACACAGAAAAAAAAATTCAGACCTTAGAAAGTTACTATGGTGACAAGGAAGATCAAAACACACACTCAGAAGACAATAACAAAGACAAAGTTCTTGCATCCAAAGCCTTCAAGAAAAATAAGAATTGGTCACAGGTCATAAAAAAGCTCAAAAGAGATTTTGAAAATCAAGTAAGAAAAGTAGAAGAAAAATTGGGAAGAAAAATGAGAGTGGTGCAAAAGGAAGTACAAAAAGATGATGAGGAAAAGAATACCTTGAAAAGCAAAACTGGCCAAATGAAAAGGGAGATAAAAAAGCTCACTGAGGAAAATAATTCTGTAAAAATTAGAATCGAGTAAATGGAAGTTAATGACTTCATGAGAACTCAAGAAACAATAAAACAAAACCAAAATTAATTTAAGAGAAATAATTTTAAAATTATTGGTCTACCTGAAAGCTATGTTCAAAAAAAGAGCTTGGACATCATCTTTCAGGAAGTGATATGTGGGTTCTTTTCAATTTCTATTTTACCCTCTGATTCTAGAAGATCAGGACAGTTTTCCCTAATAATTATACCCACCTATCACCTCCTGAAAGATATCCCAAGATGAAAACCCCGTGAAATATTTGAGCCAAATTCCAGAACTCCCAGGTTAAGAAGAAAATATTCCAAGTATCTAGAAAGGAACAATTCAAGTGTGGTGGAGCCCTATGCAGAATAACATGAAGTTTAGCAGCTTCTATATTAAAGGGTCAGAGATCTTGGAATATGATATTCCAGAGAGCAATGAAGTTAGGATTACAACCAAGAATTACCTATGCAGCAAAAGAGTATAATCCTTCAGGGGGAAAGGTGGACATTCAATGAAATAGGATTTTCAAATATTTCTGATGAAAAGACAAGAACTGAATAGAAAATTTGACTCAGAAGAAGATTTGGGGGGTAATCAGGAAAAGGAACTCATAAGAGACTTAATAAGATTAATCTATTTATATTCCTACATGGGACAGTGATATTTGTAACTCATAAGAACTTTCTCATTATTATGAGTATATATAGACAGAGGCCATAAGCCTGAGTTGAATATGAAGGGATAATGATTTTTAAAAAAGAAAATTATGGAGTGCGAAAGATTTACTGAGGGAAAGGAAAAGGAAAAGGTGGAATAAGGTAAATAATCTGCCATAAAAAAAAAGACCAAAAAAAAGCTTTTATAGAGGAAGATAGGGGGAGTAAGTGAATCTTTCATCAGAATTGGCTCAAAGAGGAAATAATATACACACTCAACTGGGCAAAGAAATCTATCTAACCATGCAGGAAAATAGGAAGGAAAGGGAATATGAGAAGGGGAAAGGATGAAAGAAAGGAAGACATATTGGAGGAAGGAGCAGTCAGATTTTGAAGCAAAGGAAGGCCTCATTTCTCAGATGTATAGAGGACTGAATCAAATTTATAGCAAAATAAGAGGTGTTCCCAAACTGATAAGTAATCAAAAGAAATAAACAGTTTTCAGATGAACTACTCAAGCTATTTACAGCTATATTTAAAAAAAATTTTCTAACTCACTATTGATTGGAGGAATGCAAATCAAAAGAATTCTGAAGTACTACCTCATACATATTAAATTGGCTAATGGGCCGGAAAAGAAAAATGACAAATGTTGGAGGGAATGTGGGAAGAATGAGGCATTAATGTATTATCAGTGTAATTTTGAACTGATTCTATCATAAAACAATTTGGAACTATGCCCAAAAGCTTATAAAACCATGCATACTCTTTAACCTAACAATACCACTACTAGCCATGTATTCCAAAAGAGACTTTTTTTAAGGACCTGTAAATAGCAAAAAATATTTATAGCAATTCTTTTCTTAGGGCAAAGAATTGAAAATGAGGGGATGCCCCTCAATTGGGGAATGACTGGATAAACTGTGGGTTGTAATTATCATGGAATTCTTTTGTTCTGTAAGAAAGGATGAGCAGAAAGCTCACAGGAAAATCTGAAAAGACTTCAATGAGCTCATGCAAAGTGAAATATACTATGTACAAAGTAATAGCAATATTGTGGGATGATCAGCAGTGCTATTCTCAACAATACAATGATCTAAGACTACTCTGAGGGACTTAAGAAAAATGCTACCCATACCCAGAGAAAGAAATGATTGTGTCTGAATACAGATTAAAGCATACGTTTTTAAACTTTATTTTTCTTGAGGGTTTTTTTAGGGGGGACAGAAATATATTTTTTCTTTTGTAACATGACTTATGGAAATGTTTTGCATAACTTCATATGTGCCTTTTCAATGTGAGGGCTGGGCAGGAAAGAAGGGACAGAATGTGGAACTCAGATTTAAAAACAAATTTTAAAAATTGTTTTGCATGTAACTGGGGAGAAATAAAATATTAAATGAAATGAAAGAATATACTTTATGTATTGAAATGGACTTAAATGTAAGGAGCTGATATGAGCAGCAAGATGGAGAAATAGATATGTTCTCTGATCCCCACAACCTCACAAATCTCTCCAGAACAGAAATTATGTGCCAAAACCTGCAAGGTATCTTAATCCTATAACCAGAGCTGCAAAGCTCTGGACTACAGGTGCCAGACCAAAGAACTAAAGAATAGAGGACAGGGCACTGTGAATGTATGTTTGTGAGAAACTGTATAGTGCTTCACCAAGAATGAAAGAAAGAGCAGAGCATCCAGCTGAGGCCAGTTTTTTGAAGTCACTTGTGGAAAAGGCCTAAGCAGGTACAATCTATTACCTAACATGGGAGGCTGAGATGCTTTGAGATCCAGTCCCAAAGGAAACCACAATAAGAAGAATAAGAGTCAGAAAGTGAGCAATATGAAAAATGTGGAGGAGTCAGGAGAAAAGAATGGAATTGTCAAAAATTTCAGGACCTTGAACATAAACAGATAAATCACTGTGAAAAACAGTAACACTAGAAGAATATGTCCTCCAGATGTAGTAAACAAGTTCAGGCATCTATGAATTAAGTTACTAGGAGAATTTAATTAATTACATTGATTTTCAAGATTGTTTTAATGTATCATTTCATTAAAAACAAATTGTGTTACATTTTTTTACTTTTAAAGACTCTTTTAGATAATATGTTGACAAAAAGATATTATAAGCAAATTAGAAGAACAAAGGATAATTTACCTCCCAGATCTGTGGAGAAGGAAGGAATTTGTGACCAAAGAAGAACTAGAGATCACTATTAATCACAAAATAGATAATTTTGATTATATTAACTTAAAAAGATTTTACAGAAACAAAACTAATGCAGACAAGATTAGAAGGGAAGCAATAAACTGAGAAATCATTTTTACATTCAAGTGTTCTGACAAAGGCCTAATTTCTAAAATATATAGAGAATTGACTCAAATTTATAAGAATTCAAGTCATTCTCCAATTGATAAATGGTCAAAGGATATGAACAATTTTCAGATGAAGAAATTAAAACCATTTCAAGTCATATGAAAAAGTGCTCTAAATCACTATTGATCAGAGAAATGCAAATTAAGACAACTCTGAGATACCACCTGTCAGACTGGCCAAGATGACAGGGAAAGATAATGATGAATGTTGGAGGGGATGTAGGAAAACTGAGACACTGATACATTGTCGGTGGAACTGTGAACGGATCCAGCCATTCTGGAAAGCAATTTGGAACTATGCTCAAAAAGTTATCAAACTGTGCATACCCTTTGACCCAGCAGTGTTTCTATTGGGCTCATATCCCAAAGAGATCTTAGAGGAGGGAAAGGGAACCATATGTGCAAGAATGTTTGTGGCAGCTCTTTTTATAGTGGCGAGAAACTGGAAACTGAATGGATTCCCATCAATTGGAGAATGGCTGAATAAATTATGGTATATGAATGTTATGGAATATTATTGTTCTGTAAGAAACGACCAGCAGGATGATTTCAGAGAGGGCTGCAGAGACTTGCATGAACTGATGCTGAGCAAAATGAGCAGAACCAGGAGATCATCATACACAGCAACAAGATTGTACGATGATCAATTCTGATGGATGTAACTCTTTCCATCAATGAGATGATTCAGGCCAGTTCCAATGATCTCTTGATGAAGAGAGCCATCTACACTCAGAGAGAGGACTGTGGGAACTGAGTGTGGATCACAACACAGCATTTTCACTCTTTTTATTGTTGTCTGCTTGCATTTTATGTTCTTATTTTTTTCCCTTTTTGATCTGATTTTTCTTGTGCAGCAAGATAATTGTCTAATTATATATGCATATATTCGTTTAACATATATTTTATTATGTTTAACATATATTGGATTCCTTGCCATTTGGGAGAGGAAGTGGGGGGAAAGGGGGAAGTTAGGAACACAAAGTATTGCAAGAGTTAATGTTGAAAAATTATCCATGCATATGTTCTGAAAACAAAAATTTAATAAAAATGGATAATATGTTGACAGAATTCATAACATTCACTTTTATAATGTGCTTTCTTTTTTCACAAAGAGCCAAGGTCAAGTAATTTTACATTATAAAGAAAAGGTAAGGGCAGCTAAGTGGCATAGTGGTTAGAGCACCAGCTCTGAAGTCAGGAAGACCTGAGTTCAAATCTGGTCTCAGACACTTAACATTCCCTAGCTGTGTGACCCTGGGCAAGTCACTTAACCCTAATTGCCTCAGCAAAAAGCAAAAAAAAAAAAAAAAAAAAAGGTAACCTGTTGGCTGACAAATATATATATATATGTATGTATGTGTATTTATATATATATATATATAAATATAATGATGGAGAAGTCGAAGATGACCCTTAAGTGTCAAAGCTATGTGATTAGAATAAGACTCCTGGCAAAAAATGGGGGAAAGAGAGCATTTTGCAAGAAGGAACTGATTTGAGAGAAAGTTGGTGAATTTTCCCAAATTACTTTTCCTAATTGCCTGTAAATCTTCTTTGCTGTTGTTAAGAAGATTCTTTGACTTGTCAGCAGCGTTAACAACATTCTTCTTCCTGCATCACTGGCACTGTGGATCAAATTAACTTCATTGTCAGCTTCACCTCATTCTTCCTTTATCTATATTTTGATATCCTAATTTCCTCTTTAGACAATCCCCTTGTATTAACATTACAAATGCATTTACTTGGCTGTATTTATGCCTTCTCCATAACTGAATATAAATGACAGTGCAGAAACCCCACACAGACAGTCTGGGGGTTTTTTAGTCTCTATATCCCCAATACCTATCATAGTACCTGGTATAGTACAGTATGCATTTAATAAATGCTTGCTAATTGATTAAAATTGATTAAAATGTAGCATTTGTCATGGTCAGATAGAGGTATTGTACTAGATAGTGTGTAGACTTATAATCTGACCCAGGAACTTACTAGATAATGACCCTCACCAGGTCCTTAGCCTCTTTCTACCTCAGTTTCTTCATCTAGGATAAAAAAGCACTTACATTACAGAATTGTTGTGAAGATCAAATAAGATAAGGCTTTTTGCAAACCTTACAGTGATTTGTAAGTGTAAACTATTATTTTATATGGTTAAAGCTTTTTATAAAACTTAAATCACCATATAAATGCAAGCTATTGTTATTTTTATGTCAAGAAACTGAGCTAGTTTATTTTGGAAAGAACTTACTCCAGTGCTATAAATTTTTTCTTTAACACCATCATCATAAGAACATATTTCTACAAGGATAACACTAGGCTACAATTTCCTGAGAGTCCTCCTTAATATTGGATATTTAATAGAATCCTAGGTATAAACAGCATTAAATATTGATACTTCATGTTTTAAAAGGAGTTGAGATGGATCAAATTTCTTATGAAATCTCTTCTGCAACAACATTTTGTAGTCTGAATAATACCCTTGTCCATAGGTAGAGGTAATACCAGCAGACAGGAAGATGGTAAAAATATTCCCAAATACCAATCCTTTGGTCTTCTCTATTATTTTCTAGTGTTGCAATAATTTTGCTATCCTCAGGTAAGCCTAATATTTTAAATTATTCTTTTGCTAAAAGTAAAGCTGTAATGTAGCTGATCAGAAGTTATTTTGCTTTCCATGTGTTAGATGCATTCTATAACTACTACATAAATTTAAACTGCTACAATTTACAATAATTAACATTTATAATTTATCAGAATCTATAATATGAACAAACTCAAGATCAACCAGTTTTTATTCAGTCTGAACCTTGGGGCATTTGATTCACCAGTACCTATATTAAAAGAGTATTTTTGTAAGCTTCAAATTTAGCTTGAAGGAAACCAAGTCTCAAAGTCCAATTAGACTTCAAGGGTATGGAAGAGACAATATGTCTAGAAGGGCTGACAAAAATCATTGAGGTAGATATAAGTTTATGGTAGTAGGGTTCAGTATTAGGATAAGCAATAAGAAATGACAAGAAGCCAATAAAGACAAGTTACAGTGACATCATTGATTGTTGCAAAGTCATACAGAAGCAACTTGATTCTAATTAATATAGGAAGAGATGAATTGGGATATAATGAGTTCCTCTCATCTGAAATCTTCAAAGAGAGATTTATGTCAAACCTGTTGTAGTTTTTAAAAAAATTTTAATCAATACATCACTCCCTTTACCTCGAGCTTTACCCTAACTCTACTCTTTGTCCTCAAAACTATTTCTGATCCTTCTACACCTGCCCTTTCCTTGATCACTGTTCTGGTTTCACTTTTCCCCTTCTATAAACTTGATGTAATGGTTGACCAGTTCCCTACCTTCTATCCTTCAATCACTTTCCACTTTGTCGTTCTGCTTCTCACTCCAGGTTGATCCTCAGTTCCTGAGTCATTGCACCCATCTACTTCCCGTCTTTACTCTTGGATTGCTAAATGTCACTGACTAAAGGAAGAATACAACCATTCTGACTAGGTCCATTACAAATTCATACTCTCTCAATTTGGAATTGTGCATAAAAAATTGCTGAATTGTACAATCTCATGACACAAATCTGAGGATTGGGATTTCACCCCATGGAGGGAGATAAGTGATAGAAAGAAACAACCCACCATACAAAGAGATATATTGTAGCATTGTTTGGGATAACAAAAAGTTTGAAATCTTGAAGGCAGAACTATTTCTTTTGCTTTCTTTCATTGTACCCTGAATACTTAACACAGTGACTACAACATAATAAACACTTAATAAATGTTTGTTGATTTATTAATATGTATAATGATGGAAATGGTTAAACAAATTGTGCTTGAAGAATATAATTGATCTAATTATGCTGGAAGTAATGACAAAATTAAAGAATTCAGAAAACATGAGGAAACTTGTACAAAGTGAAGGAGATTCAAAAAAGCAGAGCAACAACAAAACAATAACAAAAATTAAAAAGCAATGATTCCAATCCTCCAATGAACCTATAACTTCATTGATGTACATATTCCCTCTAATGGGGCCAAATGAAATTCATACATGTTTGCCCATCCTATGTGACTTTAATCCTATATGAATTCTCCACTGGACCACACCAAATATGCTGAGAGTAGAGGTGCTTTCTCTATATTCTTTTGATACTGTAGGAATACCAACAGATCCATGGAGTACCAACAGTGTTCACAGAACCATTGATACTAACTCTCATTATGTGACCAGAAAATGTTTCTTTCCACTTTGACTGCATCCTTCACACCTCTTCCCTTGCATAATTCCTTATTTGTAATCAACTCATACTCACCATGCACCTTTCCGCTTGTTGTTTTTGTTATTCAGTTGCTTTTGATCATTTTCAACTCTTTGTGACCCTATTTGAGGCTTTCTTAGTAAAGACTCTGGAGTGGTTTGTCACTTCCTTCTCCAGCTCATTTTACAGATGAAGAAACTGAGGCAAATAAGGCTAAGTAACTTGTCATACGTTACCATCAGAAAAAAAATGATGGTATTAAAATATGGGCTTTTCCAAAGAATCAGAGACTAACAAGATAGATTTGAAAAGTACCTTTTGAACTTATTGTTTATTTTAAAAGAAAATCAAGCTGTATGCAATATATTCAGTTTTATGTACAATCTTTTTTCTATTCTTCTTTATATGGAAATGTCTATTTTATTTGATATTGGGCCAACTCAGAATAAAAGTACAATTTATTTTCAAAAGATTTTAGAATATGGGCCTTTATTATGGAGAGAAATTTTTGTTCCCATGTCTAGTCCACATGATTTTATAGATATAGATATATCATATGCTTATAAACAAGTTTTAGAGTTTGTCCTTCAAACTGTATGTCACAGTCTGAAAAATGGGCATCTTCAACAAAACGCAAGTAAAATATGAGTATTAACATTTCATTATCAAAGTTAGAGGCACACATCCTTCCTTTCTGTTAACTGGTGAACTACAAAAGTGTATCAATCCCAATCATACTCCTAGAAGATTTTGTTTCACTGTTTTCAGGAAATGAACTTTGTGGGGGAGAAGAAATATTGAGATTGTTTTACCACTGATAAAATGAATCAAGGAAATAAAAATTAATATTATCTAATCTCAACTGAGCCTTCTCTACATAGTAGTCTTTTTATTCTTCTCTAATAAACTCACTATCATGGTCTGCACAGTAGTTGCTCCCAAGCTTCCCCTGGCTTTTCTTAGCATCCCTTTACATCATTCCCTATCCGCACCTTTCAAAAGAAGATCTTGCTTTCTACATTCTGAGAAAATCAAGGCCATCAGTCATGAGTTATATCTTTTGCCCTATTCTTCAGTTCAAAAGTCCTCTACATTCTCCCTTAACTTTCGACTTAGTCTCTGAGTTTGCAATGACTCTTTTCCTTGCCAGTACCAGAATTTGGAAATTGCAGAATTTGGACCCTTATTCCCATCCCTTATGAGGTTTGTCCAAATAATCTTTACCAGCAGTACCAATCCTCTTCATTCATCTTCTGTCTCTCCATATATCCTGGTTCCTTCTCTACTGCCTAGAATAATAATAAGATGGACCCTTCAAAGATCTTCATCTGACTGTTCCATATCTTTAGACTATCACACTATATCCATTCTCTTTTTCATTCTTTTTAGGAGCTAAGTTCATTGCTTCTATTTCTTCACCAAGCATTCAATTTCTAACTCTTTCCATCTGGCTCCCAATCCTATCATTCAATGAATTTTCAAACTGCTACATCAAGTTGCTAGTAAGAGAAGACCTGTATGAATTGATGTAGAATGAGTAGAACCATAAGAATAGATAATTTAAGAACAATATTATAAATAAAAATCATGTGAAAGACTTGAAAACTGTGTTCAATTATATGATCAATGATGATTCCAAAAATCTGAAGTGTGTTCTTGGCAGAATGGTGATAGACTCAAGATGCAGAATAAAGTATACATTTCTAGACATAGCCAAAGTAGAAATTTATTTTGCTTCATGATGCATATTGGTTACAAAAACCTTGTTATTTTTCTGTCCAAAGAAGGATGGATGGAAAAGTGGATATAGATATAAGAAGGAAGGAAGGGAGGGAAAAGAAGAATGGAGGAAGGAAAGAAAAGGAACAGAGGGAACAGAAAGGAAGGAAGGAGGGGAGAAGGAAGGGTCAATAAGGCATCTTTTTTCTTTAATTCAGAAAACAGAAGGAAAATCAGAAAGAAACAATAACAGGCAGGAGAGCTTTGAAAGTTGACTTTAGTATATACTTTTAAAAAAAGCAAATTGCATTAAAGAGATCTCAATTTCAGGTATAAGTCTCTTTATATTCTACTATGTATATGAAAATGTCCATTTTCTTTAGTATTTTAGTTCAAAATTTTTTAAAGTTATGAATATTTTAACTGCTTTAAAAAGCATCTCTTCTCAGTTTTCTGCCACTTTAATGACTTTTCATTCCTTGACAACTATGTCCATTACTCACTTATACTTTGCCCATCCTTACCCCTATAACACTGATCCCTCCTCATTCTCTTTCTCCCTGTCTCCTCAGGATCATTTTCTAGGGTATCATCTGTATCCCATCCCTAAGCATGTGACTTTCCCTCAGCAGTCTATTTAAGATCCTCTTCTCTTCTCCTATACTTTCTCAGAAGCAATGAGTTCAATTTTCATTTCCACATATAACTCTCATAGCTATGTAGTTCTCATCTCTCCCATTAACTTCAGGTCTTTCATTAGCACCTCCCTATCAGACATCTCGACCTGGACAATCCAGTGGCAGCTGAAATGTAGCACATCTAGAAGGAACATGATCTTCTCTCAAACACACTGCTCTTAATACTATTGACGGTATCACCATTCCTCCAGTTTCCCAGGTTTATAAGCTTAACTCATTTCAATCCAAACATTTATGAAGTACCTATTACGTGCCACACACTCTTTGATAATCCCTGCCTTCATGTAGTTGACAATTTAATGGGGAAAGACACCACATAAAAGGAAGCTGAAAAGTAGGAGTGGGAGGCAGGGAGAAATGTACCCAACACAGGGACATGATGATGGTGGAAACGGTTGTGCCCTCTGAGCCCTCTCTTATTGGTGGTTTGGGGGAGGAGGTTTTTTTCTCTTCCCTCTAGCCCTCTGATCAAAGGGATTTATTAGGTGTGAGTACCAAACCTGATGCAGCCTCCATGATAACAAGTTTCCTGATGATGAGCTTTCCCTAAGAGCATCAGAATAGAATTTAATCCATTGAGTCTCTTAGAAAAGATTAGTAGGAATAAAGGAGAATCAGAATAGGTGGAAATGAATACATTATATTCTCTAAAACTATTTTTCCTCTCTTAGTCTCCCCTTACATTACTAGCAGAGGTCTTTCCTTAAAGCAAGTTTTCCTCAATTGGGTGATCTTGACTCAAACTCACATTTAGTCAACTGTGGAGTCATATGTATGGTCTTCTCCTTATACCTGATTTCCACTGATGGTTCTTACTCATCATTCTCCTCCCTATCCTTTGTTCCCTGGTTTATATGGCAATAGCCTGGGAAATGAAGAGTGCACATTCCTCTGGGAAAGATTAGAGGCCATTACTTGAGATAGTATAGCCCTCAAGATAATTTAGTGTGTGCACATGTGTTTTTATGTTTATACCATGATTGTATCAAATATTTAAGCTCTTTTTTGTTTAGATAAATTAAAATGAAATCCTGATTCTCATCCAGAAAAGGAAGTAGCTATAGCAAAATGTGGCCTATGTCATTCTTTTGATATCTAATCATATATGGTCTTATATAATTATTTACATTTGTATGTGTATATGTCTTATGTTTGTTTCATGGACTTCCATGAAGTATTCCAAATATTATAACTATATGCAATAGAAGGTACGGCTTCTAATAAAATCCTTTTTCTTGTTCCTTTTTGTATATTGCAATGTTTGTGTTCACTAATGATTAAGTTCATAATAAAAAGGATCTTATGAAAAAAAGAAAAATGAAGCAAAAGAATGTCTTCAGAGAGATATATGACTCAGGAGGGGCAGTAAAAAGGAGAAAGAAGTTGAACTAGCCTCATAATAAGAATAAGGAATTACTGATGGATAGTCCTCAAGCTCTTAATTCCTTAAACTTTTTCCACTTTCGACACCTTTTTGCCAAAGAAATTTTTACATGACTCCTCTGGTTATATAGGCATATAAAATAGGTATACAAATCAAACATTTACTGATAATAAATCATAATATTGTTATCCTCACATTCAGTTACATGACTCCAAATAGGGTCACAGCCCACAGTTTAAGAAGCTTTGATCAAGAGGAAGCCTGACCCGACCTCCTTTCAGTAGCACTGGTAGATGACTTATGGAAGACATAAGAGAGGAGTATCATAGGGGAGACAAATGGGCATGGGTAGGTTATGATCTGAATGATTGGAGGCAAAGCTCAAGTAGATCCATAGATGCAAGTATATAGAATCAATCAGTCAACAATCATTGATTAAGCACTTACTATGTGCTATGCCAAACATCAGGTAACAAAGGCAAAAGTGAAACAATATCTGTCCCCAAGGACCATACATTCTAATGTAGAAATCCAACGTATGAATATAAATATGTACAGAATATATACAAAATAGATACCAGATAGTTTTGGGAGACAAGGCATTAAAAGCAATTGGGATCAAGCAAGGTTCTATGTAGAAGGTAGTACTTCATCTGAATCTTATAGGAAATCAGGGATTCTAAAAGGTAGTGGGTAAGGAAGAAATACACTCTAAACATGTAGGATGAAAGGTAGAATTTAGTGTCTGTGGAGCATCAAGTTCCAAAGATATGAGAGCACTAAGGCTCCCATATATTCAACAAAACTATAAGTTTCTTGAGGGAAGGGCCCCTCATTTGTTTATCTTTCTATCCCTCTAAACACCCGGCATAGTGCTAAAGTGTTTTTTCACATAGAGGGTGTTGGAAAATGTGCAGAGAGACAACATGTGAGGAAAAGTACTGGTCTTGACATTCAAAGACCTGAATCTGAATTCTAGTTTCAATGTTTATTAGTCATGTGACTAGAGACAAGTCATTTAACCTTGAGGAATCTTAATTTACTCATCATGTTACATGAAATGACAATACTTTCATTATCTGACAGGACTATTGTAAGGAAAAAATTTAGTACACCATAAAATGTAAAATAAATGTGAGTTACTCTTATGAATAAAATATTTTAGCTAATCGAAGCTTCATATCCAAAATAATTCACATTAATGCAGATGTTTTCCATTTTAAGAGTCTCACCCCACATTGATCACTCCTTTGCTATGCATTCTTCTCTATGTATAAAACCCACATTTACCAGCATAATTTCTCTTTTTCCCCACATGGGATATCTTTTTTACAAGTGGAATAAAGTAGAATCTATTTTCCTTTATTCAAAAGTACAAATTTAAACCTGTTAGCTCTATGTTCACTTCTTTCACAACAATAAGTTGCATCCTGGAAAGATTTGAAGTGGAATGGAATATGGAAGGAGCAGTTCCCTATGAACTATGGGTAGCCATTATAAGTGCTTAGAGTTAAGTAGCAGCAGATGGAAAGTAAAGTCACTGGACAGGAAAAAGTTGGCAGATACTCACCTTTCCCTTCCATTCTTTTCTATTCATTCATACATATATTTCCACATTTCCTGAATACCTACCATGTACATGAGACTATGAGACAAAGATGCAAAAATGAAAATGATATTGTCCCTGCCATCAAGAAACTTGTGACCTCATAAGGGAAAAAATGCTTAACAGTCTGGGAAAATTAAATGAGAGAAAGTGCTAAGAGAACTCAGAGTGGGGAAGAGATACTTCTAGCTTGAAAGTTCAAAGATGTCTTCATGGAGGAAGTAGCCTGGAAGTTGGACAGAATGTCAACAGAAACAAATAGAGGGATAGAGAGAATGGCACTAGTAAAAGCATACAAGTAGAAAAGCTCAGGACATAGGAAATAATGGGTCATTGTGAGTGAATCCAGGTGGTATGAGGTGTCCATCAGGAAAGTCAGCTAGAGAAAGCAAGTGATAAGCCTTGAATGCCATGCTAAGACGTTGGATTCCTATGCAATTGCTGCATTTGATCAGAGTTTTCCTTTAACCAATGAAGTCCTTTCATTGTGCCTTGTCTCCCTAGCATCTCATGGGTTATTTGCCATCATGTCTCCAGTCCTGAAACTTCCTTCAGAAATGTGACTAGCCAGCAGCTGTCTGGCAATGAGAAAACAATCAGACTGAAGTGAGGAAGCTCAGGAGATACCTCCATGCCACAATGGGAGCCACCTAACATGGTTTCAGGCACAAGGAATTGCCAAAAATATGGAAAGGTCTTTTCTGCTATATGTGGTTGAAGGACAATTTCTCCTACAGAAAGAACATAGACAATTTCCCAGTTTATTCAAGTTTTTCAGGACACAGAAACCCAGCACCTATTTGTTCAGATTTTTTGGTAAACCGTGAACTGTGAGTGGATTGGAATAGGCAGATTGCATCCAGATAAGTTCTACCTGCTAACATGCCTGCTTCTGAACCAGTCTTTCAAAGAAATCAGTGGAAGGAAAGTCGGGTTAAACTTCTTCTGGATATCCTAATGAAATAAGTTTTGTACATAGATAATCATGCACTTTATGGAGTAAAGTTTTACTTTTTTACTTGGAAAAACTGACTAAAGTAGGAGCAGAAGAGCTTACAGCAAATCAAAATCTGAAGTTTGTTATTCCATTCTGCAAAATTGCAGCCAGAACAAAGAATTCTACTTTGCTATATAATATAGTGAGAGGTATTTTTAAAGCAATTTTGGAACAAGCTCCTTTTGCCATTGAAAATTAAATAAGAGAATTAAATGCCAACCAAGAGGACAGTGAAGTGTTAGAAATTAAATCAGATGATATTACATCTTTAAAATTACCTAAAAAGCAAGAGAAAGGAAAAAAAATAAGTGAAGATAAAAGAGTAATGGCAAGAGACACATTGGGCTTGTCCTTAAGTTTAACTATAAGGAAATTGCTGCTAGACTGTTTGAAATGGCCAGTAGGAAAAGCATTCCTTTTTTAATAGGAAGCATCTCTATAAATTGGTCAGAAAGTTCAGGAGCCTTGCTGAAGGCATATTCTCTCAAGATGGCCTTCCTCAGCAAAAAAAAAAAAATGGAACAAAAGCAGGCTTCAGCAAAAGACACATTTGTCAAAATCAAAATTGCAAAGAGAAAAAGGGGGGAAAGGTGAAAAGTAGAACATTGGAACAGGTGTGATTTTTGAGAAAAACCATCAAGAATTACAAAGAGAAAGGAGATGAATTAATGAAATTCATTTTCATATGAGATCGATATATCTGATACAGCTATCCCCTTAAAACATCAAAACAACAACTCAAGAACCAGGAAAACATTGTACAAAGAAACAATAAGATTATGTGATGATCAACTGTGATGGATTTGGCTCTTTTCAACAATGTGGTGATTCAAGACAATTCCAATAGATTGGGATAGAAAATGCCATCCACGTGCAGAGTGAACTGGATGACTGAAAATGGATCACCTTTTTGTGTTTGTTTGCTTTTTTCTTGATTATGTTTTTTTCTCTTTTAGTCTGATTTTTCTTGCACAACATGACAAATATGGAAATATGTTTTAAAAGATTGAACATACTTAATCTATATCAGATTGCTTGCTGTTTTGGGGAAGGTGGAAATAAGGGAAGGTGGGAGAAAAATTTGGAACACAAAGTCTTACAAAAATGAATGCTGAAAACTATCTTTGTGTGTATTTGGAAAAATAAAATACTTTTAAGAAAACAGCTCAAAGGGAGCATGTAAAAGAAAAAAGGGTCAAGGACCTGAAGCCATAGAAGTAGCATATGGCTTTTAAGAGCCAAATAAGAATGATGAAAGACATCCAAAAGAATGAAAACAAAACAAAACAAAAAAACAAGGATTGACATTCCTTCAAGTGACGCCAGCCATCAGCAAAAACAAGAAAAAATATGATTCTAAGAAGATAAAGACCAAGTAACACAAATAAAAACTCGTACACCACACTTCAGAAAGCTTCTACAGAAACTTTTGCTGTCCAAGGATTGCCAGCACACTTCATTATTTTCCCCAAAGCCAGAAAAGATCCCTAAATTTGTCACAAAGCAAAGGAAACAAGTTGTTAATGGAAGCAACCACATTGCTTTCCAGGTAGCCTCAAAGGTTTCTCCAGAAATGGTTAATCTGAAACTTACAGTTAAGTAGAACCAGTAGAAACAGTGCTATTCCTCCCCAGCAAGATATGGCCAAGTTATCCAAGAAGGAAGTGGAAAAATCTAACTGATTGTGACTTTCTTTCTCCTCCAAAAAAGCCAATTAGGAGTGTCAGTGGATCAACAGGTTCCTTTTTTTTATTAATACTTTTTATTTGCAAAACATATATATGGGTAACTCCTAAACATTAACCCTTACAAAGCTTTCTGTTACAAATTTTCCCCCCTACTCCCCACCCCTCCCCTAGATGGCAGGATATCCACTACATGATAATTATGTTAGAATACTTAAGAAATCGAATATATGTATAGTTATTGCATCATTTTTTGTGCAGGAGAAATCATATCTACAAGAAAGAATAATCAGATAAAGGAAATACAATGCAAGCAAACCTCAATAGAGAACATGAAAATGTTATGTTGTGGTCCACATTTCACATCCCTCTCTCTAGGTGTATATGGCTCTTTTCACCGAACAATTGGAACTGGTTTGAAGCATTTCATTGTCGAAGAGAGTCATGTCCATTAGAACTGATCCTCATATAGTATTGTTGTTGCCGTGAATAATGATCTCCTGGTTCTGCTCACTTCACTGAGCATTAGTTCATGCAAGTCTCTCCAGGCCTCTCTGAAATCGTCCTGCTGGTCGTTTCTTACAGAGCAATAATATTCCATAACATTCATATACTATAATTTATTCAGCCACTCTCCAATTGATGGGCATCCATTCAGTTTCCAGTTTCTAGCCACTACAAAAAGAGCTGCCACAAACATTCTTGCACATGTGGGGCCCTTTCCTTCTTTTATGATTTCTTTGGGATATAAGTCCAATAGAAACACTACTGGGTCAAAGGGTATGCACAGTTTGATAACTTTTTGAGCATAGCTCCAAATTGCTCTCCAGAATGGTTGGATCCATTCACAGCTCCACCAACAATGCATCAGTGTCCCAGTCTTCCCACATCCCCTGATCAACAGGTTCCTTAAAGAGGAAAAATAATTAAATTTTGTGGTCTCTAGAACCAAGGGTGTTTTTCAAATCTCCAGGTAGAAAAGTGAAATGAAACACAAGGGAAGATTTTTAATGCTTTCTAAATGTTAGGACTGGTTTTCTGGGTGATCTTTGAGGATTTCAACTTCCAAAAAAAGAGTAGGTAGAAAAAATGTTTTCCATCACAAGGCAAATATGCATTCCAGGATGTCATATTTAAAAATATGTTTTTTCAGCAATAAAAACTGAGTTATGCCATAAGAAAAAAAATAAACCAATGAGGTTTTTTTGTGAAAACACAAATCATGTATGTTCAAGGCCTTATATTCAGGTAAGAAATTGTAAGAAGTCTGTCTGATAGTCTTTGGGGAGATGGCACATATCTTCCGAATCCAAAGTTTTCTGGGCAAATTGCTTGGAGAAGTTCATCAGTATTGTTCACTAGGTGTTCCATGTAGCACCAATGGAGTAAAACAATGCCATGGGCTTGCTTCCATTCTTTTTAACCTCTTTTCAGCAATCTCGTCAGACACTTTCAATGAGGATGAAAATGAAATCAAAGTCAGCTACCGCACTAAGGATGCATGATTTTTTGTTCACAGTTGCCTGAGCATTCAGAGCAGCCTCTGAAGTTGAGATAGATCAGTTCTCTATTGTTTTTGCTAACTTCGGCCTAACAAACAAAGAGGAAATCCAGATTCTCCACCACTAAGTACTGCACCATACACACATGGAACCATCAGTTAACAGCAAAATATTGAATATTGAATGCTGTGGATAACTTCATTTACCTTGTCAGTATATTCTCCAGAGACATACACATACATAAATGCACTGCCAGAGCTAACTCAGTGTTTGGAAGTGTCAAAGAAAAGTATGGGAAAGAAGAGGTATTAGACTGCTATCAAACTGAAGGTCCATAGAGTCATGATGCTGACTTCACTGCCTGTGAAACCTGGGCAGTATACTGGTGCCAAGCCAGAAAACTGGAGTACTTCCATTTTAATTGTTTTAGGAAGATTCTGGAGGTCACCTGGAAGGATAAGGTACTGGGCCCTTGAGTTGAACTGCCTAGCATTCAAATTGTACCACAGAGAACAAAATTCCACTGGGCTGGCCAAGATCTTCAAATGCCAAGCGTCCATTTGCCTAAAAGACACTATATAAACATTTATATATATATATATATATATATATATGTATATATATATATATACATATAAAGACTACATATATATTAAATATATGTATTTATATAACTCACATGAAGCAAATGTTCACATGAAAGTTAGAAGAAGTAATACAAGGACTCTTGAGGTTTCTCTGAAGAATTTGGAATAATTGGGTCACATGGCACACAGTGACAATCAAATAGGCAACATGGTATGCCTGCATCAAAGAAGGCACTGTGTTCTATGTGCAAAGCAAAATTGCAGAAGTACAATAGAAATTTGAGATGTGCAAATTTAAAGACATCAGAATTCCAAATTTCCATGTGAATTATTTGTGCCCAACCTGTGGTAGAGCCTTCCAAGCTTTGCCACTGTACTTTGGCTCCAACATAATGATGTCATTTTGGTCCTTTGGGGGAATGGACAACCACCACCAATTAAGTGATTTCTGACAAATCTTGATCCACATTGATTATTCCCTTGCTTTGTACTCTTCTGTACTTATGTATGTACCAGACATACTAGCATACTTTCTCCTTTCTTTCATATGATATTTTCACTCTAAAATGAAAGTAGAGAAGAACTGCAAAGAATAATATGTATGCCCTGGTCCTAGTCTGCCCCCATCCTTCTTAATATGTGAAAATACTACTCTCATTTATTAAAGAAGTGGCTAAATGAGATTTAAATGAATAACGATTGGCAATAATGTTAATGAAAATATAGCTCTTCTAACTTCTCTCCTTCAGCAGTTCCCCAATGTTAAACATAAAAAATGGCTTTACTCTAGGCTCCATAGATTTGGTCATTCTTAATTTTGATCTTGGCAAATATCAGCAAGCATTAACAATTCCATATGCAAATAGGAAAAAGAAGACTGCATATAAAAGCACAAATCTCAATTATGTACCTCTTACTTTTTAAATTCATAATAAATTCAACCTGTTAGTTAAGCTCCTGAGCCATCTCACTCATTTATGTCTCCTTCTGAATTTCCTTCTCTTCTATTTTTAAAAGGTTTCAGGTGCACTCTTTTTTCATTTCTTCTTTGGGACATTCATTATCATTAGTCCCCCATTCCCAATCATACTCTCCCCCTCTAATTTTTTTTTAAGTTAAGCTTTTCTTACAAATAAACAAAGCAAGTTCTCCTACGGGTTGTGACCAAAAACACACGTTTCCTTCTTCACCTCCAGCCATCATTTCTCTGTCGAGATGTGAAAAACATGTTTCATGAGGGCTGTCCGGCATCATGACAGGTCCCTGCATTTCTACTTCAGCTGTCCCATGGTACACGCGTAGAAGTGACCTCATTTCCAGCAATGGATGGCAAACATGGAATTGTTGATGATAACGAGCAAATGAGAGCTTCTAGACACGTGATGGTGTTATCTCCCCCCTACAAAATAATCCTAGGGAGTTAGTATGAAAAGATAAGCCCCAGGTGAACCTGGGGTCCTACCGCTGACCCTGGCAGTAGCAGTTTAAAAAGAGAGAGAGAGCCTCTGGCTAACTCGTTTGTCAGCTCCTGTGGTGGTAGCTGCTTTTCATAAGACTTCCAAGAAAGCCAGAGGAGGGGGGTGGGGGAGCACAGCTTGCCCTACCCCCCACCCCAGTCACCACGCAGCCATGAGCTGGAAACTAAAGCCAATGATTCTGGGTTTGGGGTTCACTCTTTTGCTTTCTCCTTCCTCACGAGGTAACCAAACATCATTCTTAAAATGGGGCAGTGATCTCATGAGTTCAGGAAATCCTGAGTCCATTGGATGGAGCTATCAGGTGGAAGGGGGAGTGTTCATGAAAGAAAAGGATCACAAGCAGTAGGGTGGGCCCAACCCTTGCCTAGATTAATGAAAGTGATGATAATAATAATAACAACAACAGTAGCATTCATATAGCACCTACTGGGTGCCAGATGCTGTTCTAAACATCCTATAGTTCTCTCATTTGATCCTCCGACAAGCCTGGGAGGCAGGTGCTATTACTATTACTATCATCCCCTTTTCACAGATGAGGAAACACTGAGTGAGACACAGCCACCTGGAATCCAGAACCAACCTCCCCCCGGGCCCCTAGCTACTTATAATTAGCAGGAGACCCGGACCAGGCGCAGTTTGGACAACAGTGTAGAACTAAGGCCTAGCAGGTAGCCCCACCAAGCATCAGTCTCCTGAGAGATTATAACAGTAGTTATGTTGTGGTTTGTCCTTCGTTCTCCAAGAGGACCCGACATACAAGTGAATCAGACTTAGGAGAGGGAGGGCTGGGCAAGGTCATCCGGCTCACCTTCCCCTCCGGGACCATCGGGGGCCAACAGAAATGTTATACACTTAGTAGCATGTAAGTATTAATATATCATTAAAATTACTGATTGCTTAAGTTTTGTCAATGCATCCTATAAGTCTTGTGTTTCCTTGAACATTCCTTTTGTGTGTAGAAAATAAATTCCTGTCCCACATCTGATTTATGTAGCACAATAAGTACTGTTCTACTTCTCTTTGGGGAGACTTTAACCATGAGTCAAAACTTATGCTCTGAATAATGAAAGCAGGGTAGAAGACAATGATGAGTGTGAGAAAAGGAGTCTGATCCCTTTTTCTAGATTAAAGGTTTTTAATCTTTCCCATATCATGGACATTTTTTGCAGTCTAGTTAAGCTCATAGATCTTTTCTCAGTATAATTTTTTTAATTATATAAAATTAAATTCATAGAATTACAAAAGAAACCAATTATAATCAAATAGTTATCAAAATGCTTTAAAAAGTAACTGTTTCAGATGGTGAGATCCCCCTACAACTGCATCTAGTTGAAAGGAACCTCTTAGGGAGAAAGAATGGATGCAATGTTCCAAACAATATATTAATAATACAAAACAATAGTCTGAGTTTTTATGTCTTTCTAAAGTGTTGGGGTTTTTAAAAACTGTTTTAACTCTCGTTTAATTTGTTCTGGTTCTACTCTTTCATTCTTGATCAGTTTATACAAATTTTCCCTATTATTTTTGAATCTATCCCTCTTATAATTTTTTATTGTGTAGTAATACTTAATTCCATACATGTATTATAATTTGTTCAGCCATTCCCACCTATGGACACCCAATATTTTATACATATTGGCATTTTCCCTTTTTCTTTAATTTCTTTGGAGTATGTGTCTAGTAATGGAATTACAGGGTCAAACAGTTGGATGACTTTCTTCCCCATTGAGGCAATCAGGGTTAAGTGACTTGCCCAGGGTCACACAGCTAGGAAGTGTTAAGTGTCTGAGACCAGATTTAAACTCCAGTCCTCCTGACTTCAGGGCTGGTTCTCTATCCACTGCACCAACTAACTGCTCCAGCTTTCTTGAATTTTCAAAGATCATATCAGGAGAGTGCAAACTTCAGCAGTCTCTACTAAACTGCAAAGACTCAATTTTGTTCAAAGAACAGCATAGATATGTTCATCACCAGCAAACTGGCTCTAAGTAATGACTTCTTCTACCCCGAGGATTCATGAAACATCCCGTTCCCTAACGATTTAACAAAAACTTTTTGATTAAGTGAATCAATGAATGACTGATTATTTACTTTCCTACCTCTAAAGATAAATGAATCCATAGAAACCTTAAATCACAATCCTTTTTTCCTTACAATTTTAGAGTGCAAAGAAAAATACCCAATCACAGGTATAAGGATTTCCTAATATCAGATATGAATAAAGTAATGGCCACAGATAATTTGCAAAGATCTAAATATATAGCATAGAGATAATTTGCAGTTCCACTTACCTTCCTCTCTCGAGTGAAAGAAAGTGTTTGAAATACATCTTGGTTTCTTTCTCCAGTTTGTTGATCAATGCAAATCATTTGGCATCTGTGACACGGTCCTAACACCTGAAAAAGCAGCAAAGAGAAGAGATAGGAGAGACTTTCATACATTATAGGACCACAGTAAAATAGGTCTGAGATACTCACAATTGATACTTTTCTTCCTAGGGATGGTTGTAGTTGGCCTAAACATTACTAACATCAAACCTTTTCAATAACAGTTTAAAGACACAATCACTAAAAGGACACCTGGCCCCAGGCCCTCCACATTTACAATCTAGTACCGACCTGAGAATCATTCAGCTAATATCAAATGAGATATTTATAAAGCACTTAACATAGTGACTGGCACCTGCTGGGTACTTAATAAATGCTTCTTCCTTTCCCTTATATCAATTGTTTATGCATTAACAACTGTGTGTGTATTGAACACTTCTTTTATGGAGGAAAAGAGAAAGACTTTAAATTGCAAATGTTTCTCTTGGAACAATGGGGAGATAGGGAAAGATGAACAGTGACATAACCAGAAATTGTAGCAGTCAGGAAAGGTGTCCATAGGTAGGGAGATGGGGACCCCTGTTCAGATGGCAAAAAGTTGATTAGATCATGTGGTAGTTTCCCATACAACGCTGGTAAGCAGTGGAGGCACACAAACCAAATGAAAATGGGGCTGTCCTCTTATGGGGGGCTGAAAAGAGGGAAGATATCATGTGTAAATAGATAAATATGTACATGATAATTTGAGTAG
This sequence comes from Myrmecobius fasciatus, assembly GCA_023553655.1. NCBI lineage: Eukaryota > Metazoa > Chordata > Mammalia > Dasyuromorphia > Myrmecobiidae > Myrmecobius > Myrmecobius fasciatus. The sequence goes on along the minus strand of JAJPUD010004803.1, from coordinate 152,810 downwards.
GGAAAGAATATGGTGTCGTTTTAGGGGAATAAGGAAGGATTCCTATTGGAGAAAACCCAAAAGTTTAAGTTTTTTTCAAGAAGCTAGGGCTTCTAAGAAGCAAAGATGAGGAGTCCATCAAAGACAAGAAAGTCAATTTCCTTTCAATCATGGAGGACAGCTTATACAAAGGTACAAAAACAGGCAATAGAATGCCAAGAACATTGAATAGAAAGTAAGTCAAATTGGCAGACCTAAAGAATTTGTGAAATTCATGTGTACAATGAGTCTGTAAAGATAGACTGGTGCCAGATGCTCAAGCTGACATGACAAGTTTGGGGGTTATATTTTATCCTGGAGGCTGTAAGGAGCCATTGAAGCTTCTTGAGCAAGAGAATAACATGGTCAGTGCTGCGCTTTAGAAACATTATTGTTGGAGTAAGATTATATGAGGATCAATTTTGATGAATGTGGCTCTTTCCAACAATGAGATGATTCAGACCAGTTCCAATGGTCTTGTGATGAAAAGAGCCATCTTTTTCTTTCTCCATTTTTTTCCTTCTTGATCCAATTTTTCTTGTGCAGCAAGATAACTGTATAAATATGTGTACATGTATTGGATTTAACATATATTTTAACATATTTAACATGTACTGATTACCTGCCATTTAGGGGAGGGGTTGGGGGGAAGGAGTGGAAAGTTTGGAACACAAAGTTTTACAAGGGTCAGTATTGAAAAATTACCCATGTATATGTTTTGTAAATTAAAAATTTTAATTAAATAAATAAAGAAATAAAAGAAACATTATTGTTGGTAGTGATATGAAGGACAAACTTGAGTGGGAAGAGTCAAAGCCAAGAATTCTGATTAAGTAACTATTACAATAATCCAAATGAGGTGGTGAACACCTGAACTAGGGTGTTATTCATATAGGGAAAAAAAATAGTGTGAATGTAGAACAAACAAGATTTGGCAGGTCAGTGGTGAGAGATGGGGGATGAGAAAGAGGGAGACATCAAAGATGATGTTGAGATCACAAATTTGGATGACTGGTAGGTTGGTGCTATCCTCAACAGAAACAAGGAATTTCAGTCACAATTTGAGGTGCCTCAAAAATGATAAGTGTGGAAATATGTATACATATATTCGAGTTGTCAAGTATTTTAACATAATTAACATGTAATGGATATCCTGCCATCTAGGGGAGGGGTGGGGAGTAGAGGGGAAAAATTTGTAACAGAAAGCTTTGTAAGGGTCAATGTTGAAGAATTACCCATACATATGTTTTGCAAATAAAAAGTTTTAATAAAAAAAAAACAATTTGAGGTGCCTTTACTATATTCATTTGAATATGTTCAAGAAATAATTGGAGATAAGGGACTGGAGCTCTAGAGATAAATTAGAATATCTAGATCTGGGAGGCATCTGAAAAAAAAATGACCATGGACTCATAGGAACTAATGAGGTTACCAAAAAAGAGACAAAGAAAAACTTGAGCTATGTTCACATGGGGCATTGCAATAGGACACCCAACAGACAGGCAGATAGACAGACAGATAGATAGATAGATAGATAGATAGATAGATAGATAGATAGATAGATAGATAGATATAAAATATGTAATAGGAAATTCAAGTACATATAGAGAAAATTAAATATATCTTTAGAGGATAAGGCATTTATAGTCTGAAAGACCAGAAAAGGATTCCTGCAGGTGTGCTTAAACTGAGTCTAAAAGAAACCAGAAACCTTGGCTTGTCCTTAGTTCAGAGGTTTAAAGATTGGGCACCACCCGCCCTTCCCAGACTCATTCCTCCCATCTTGGATTTGTCTTGGGTACATCCTTGTTGTTTCCCCCACAGGAGAATTTTGTAAGCTTCTTGAGGGCATGTGCTATTTTATTTTCTCCTTGTACCCTCAATACTTGGAACACAGTGGCTATTTAATTCATGTTTATTACATTAAATTGAATTGAAGTCTTGCCCTGAGGGAAAAGGAGATATCTGGCTCCAACTTCCTCACACCCTAGTGAAAGAATCAAGGATGAACTGAGTTTGCCTGAAGAGCCCCAAGTGTTGGTGGTCTTACTCCTTTTAATGCATGAATCCTTATGCATATGTCAGACTCTAAATTTGTCTGTGCTTGGACATAGCCTTGATTGTTCCATCCTAGTTATGCTCATGAAAAAAAATTAATAAACGGCCCCTAGATTACAATTTCATGACTGGAGAGTGGTAAATATGATGGTGGATAAGGGCAAGAGTAGAAGAGAAGTGGGGTGTGACTTTAAGCAACTTCTTTCAGAAAATAGGACATCACTCCAGTGATGTGATGCATGTATGTTATACATGTGAAAGATATAAAGGTTAAATACCAACTTGTTCTCTCCTTACTCACTCACTGAATAAAAAGCCAATGGTATCTGATACTGTAAGTTAAGGCTGGGTATATGCTGCCATCTTGGGATCAAATTTATTCCTATCATCACCCAAATCTCCAGGTGAAGGGCGCTGCTAAGTGAGAATAGAAAAACAGCATGTAAATCTTTGATCAAAACACTCATCTCATCCTGTTGGGTTATTGCAAATGGGCACAAGCTGAAGTGATAGAAACAGTATTCACTTAGAAAAGTGAAGAAAACAATAGAACCAAAGCTATAGTACCTGACACCCACTGACCTGGAGGAAATTGTAAATGCACCTCTCTGAGGTTGTCCCTGGAATAAAATCACACTAAGACAACAATTTATCAGAAGAACTTGATAAGCCTTGCCTCAATTATGTTATTCTGAATAGATATGACTTTCCAGATATCATCAACTCCACGCACAAAAGGAATAAGTTAAAGCAATTATACTCTCAGACTCAACCTCCATCTATAGCATTGTGAAACAACCCATCTCTGAACATATATATCATCCTACTCCATCTTCCAGTCTTTCTAATGAAACCATAAGTAGTAGCTTCTGAACTCAAAAAGAATAATGAAATACTTCTACAATTTTATAGGCTAAGAATTATTGTTATTATTATCATCAATGGTATTAGTAGTGTTTATCTGGGACATTCAACACAGTGCTTTACACACAGGACATGTCAATAAATATTAAATGATAGTCTCCTCATTGCTCTCCCTGCCTCAAGTGTCTCCCCACTCCAATCATTATGTATTTCTCTCCTTTCCTCATTCTATGGTACAGTCAAACTCATCCTCCTTCTGCTCCTCATTTCGACCATCTCTCTTCTCTCCCATCCCCCCATCTTCCATGCCTGAAATGTCCTCCCTCCTCCCTTCTACTTCTTAGAATCCCTCATTTTCCAAGGAGCACCTTCCACATATAACCTAACTTTATCTCCCTAGTTACTAGTGCCTTCCCATGCAAGTGACCTTGAATTTTAAAAATATATTTACATATATGCATATTGTCTTCTATATGATGTAAGTTCCTTGAGAACAGGTATTGTTTCATTTTTATTTTTATATCCCCAATTCTTAGCGCATAGTAAGTGCTTATTAAATGCTTGTTGATTGAATGATTCTATAACTCTGAAGTTCAGGCCTAGACATGTGTACTCTGGCCAGATTCTTTCATTTCTATTGTGTTCATCATAATTAAAATCAAATCCTTAAAAAGAAATACAGAGGTATAGTTAGAATATAATGTATTTCAAGATTTTATACTTTAAAACCTAGCCATGATCAATTTTTGTCCTCCTGGCTCTAAGATGATTGATTTATTTCTGGCCATTGAAAACTTTGATTATTTCACCTCTGTCTTGACTTCTAAGTTTCTAGACTTCAGGTCAGCCCTTTTTTTAATAGATTCCATAATACCTTAGGTGCTACCTAAATCACTAGGTTTGTAGATACTTGGGTTGCTTTTGATCCCTAGAATTGATGGAAACCTTAACTATCTGTCTTAAAGGTATCAGGCCTGAACCTCTGCCCAGCCATCTCTTACTAAAGACAATGACTACTGCTATTTCTCAGAAAATTTTAATCTATATTAAGAAATTAATAAAAGGAGGTCACTAAAAGACTATCCCCTCCACTCAGATCTAAAATCTCAGGCAAACATGTAATGCCTTTGTCAAATACAGAAATGTGCCCACCAAGGACAACAGCACTTTAGATTGCAAGCTCATTTCCAACACACTGCAGAAAAGAGGGACAGGAAAATTATGAATTGTTTCAGCTCAGAAGAAAAAAAATACAGAATAGTTGAAGAGAAAACAAGGCTTCAACCTTAAGTAGACAAAAATTCCCTGACTGAAACAAAGCACTGGATAGTCTCAAGGTCTGCTTTGCTGCTGGTGTCCTACACTCAATGCCCAGATTCCTTGCCTAGGAGTTTCTGACTCTTCTTGTTCAGAATGTTAGTTTCTGAGCATCCATAACCAGGCTGTGAACCTGGATTCCAGACTAGGCTGTCTGTTTTGACCTTCAAGAACTACACGATCCTCTGATCCTGTCCTGATTCTCACTTACTTCTTGGCCCTGACCTGGGTACTTGTACCTTTTCTCATTTCTGATGATCTCCCTGGTTCCTAACCTAACATGCTGATAAGTTTTCGGTCCTTCTCTGAGCTGGGCCTATTCTCAGGTCTATATCCTCCTACTACCCCTAGTCTTAGCTTGGATTCTTTAGTCTGGGTTCCTGAGTCTGTGGTTCATTTTCATCGATATTCCTGACACTGATACAATCTCCATATAAAACTTACAACAGACAAGTGGGAATATGGAGACTAGTGCAAGTGAAAAGATAGTGCTCTCAGAGTAGATTTTGGAGTCATTCACAAGAGGTAATACATAAGATTATTGGGGTGGGGTGAGGTGGAAGGGAGTGGGAAGGCTCTCTGAAGGAAAGTGTGTGGAGATAAAAAAAAAAAAACTAAAGCATAACTTTGGATGAAACCCCAAATCAGGGACATAGGAAGAACAGGAAGCATCAGAAAAGATGGTGAAGAAATGGTCAAAAAAAAAAAAAGAGGAAAGCCAGAAAAGGAGAAGGAATGAGGGGGAGAAGGGGAAGTTTTTAAAAAAGAGAGAGGTTATGAGCTTATGACATTAATAATTAATAACATATATAATAAATACCAAATAAATGTTTTATCTCTCTGTTAAATGTTTATTATTTAGATAGTCAGAAAGTTGAAATCAGAATCATTGACTATCTGGTCTTTGGAATTCTAAGCATAACCAACCACTTTCTCTCTGTCTATTTCTCTATCAAGAAATGCCAAATCAAATGTGCTCTTCATTCTCCCTTAGAAGTAAAACTACCTCACTATATGCCTTAGCTCTCTTAGAGCCCTTCTTTCTCCTCCTTTCCTTCACTTCCTTAAAGTCCAAAGCAACAGAAAATTTTAAAGTGAAGTATGACTAAACTGGTTGAGAAGGACTCATCTGATATCTTTCTTCTCCACCCAAAATTCTGGCCCCAACTTTCAAGTGCTATTTGCTATGCTGTCAGCCCAGAACCATAACTGGCAGTGAAAGACAATTGACTAGTAGCTAACTTCCTTTTCAGGTCAGTGGCAAAGGTTTGATGGCCTGGAACTTTGTGTATTTTTCATGAGAGGATACTATCTCATATTCAAGACTGCTGGCATTCTGTTTTTATTAGTGCCTTAATGAATTTACAATCTCTGTGAAAGAGAAGGAAGAAAATATACCAGACTTGTGAATTCCCTGCTTTAGGAAATTCTTGCTAAGGAAATTCCTTCTAACAGTGTATAATGGCATTGGTTCTGCATTAGAGCATTTAGAGAATTACCTGGGCATACAAATGACTATAACTGAGTTGTTTAGGTATTACATTTGGTAGAAGATGGCACTCTATTCACACTGCCAAGCTGCCTCTCTATGCAAAGTCATATCTTTAAAAAACAATATTTCATATTAATTATAGAGACAGATAATTGAAATTTTGTGATGACTGGTTACTTTGTTCCAAACCAGCCTTAGGGGGAAGATGTGGATAGCCTGGGAAGGAATTCCAACCGGCCAGACTTTTCAGAATCCCTGAATCCTCTCAATAATCATTAGTCAATTTCACTTCAATCAGTCTAGCTTAGAACATACCTGAAGGGAGACCTTCAAATGTCATGTGACAAACAGTCATCTAGTCTTTGCCTAAAAATTTCTAATTTCCTATCATTAGGAAGCTGTTGTTTTGTTTTTCTGACATCAAGTATAAATAACATCTGTTCATTCATTCATTTCTCCTGGTTTTGCCTTCTGGAGAAGGCAAGCAGAACAAGGCTAATCTCTCTTCCATTGGAGAGTCCTTCAAATTCTTCAAAACATCAGGTCATCTAGACACCAACAGAAGTCATCACTATGCTGATCTTCCTATCATATCTCAACAGCATTTAAGCTAGAAAGACTAGAGATTCACCGAGTAGGATTGAGAAAAACATGGTACCAGTTTCTTCCAGATTACCATCCTTTCAGTTTGACTGAAATGGATGCCAAGATAAGGGAAAGAGGGCTTAGGATGTTTACACATAGACTAAGTAATTTGCTCAAAGTCACACAAGTAGTAAAGATCAGAAGCAAAATAAACAAAGGTCTCTAACTCTGGAATCAGTTTTCTTTCTGTAGGACTAATAAGACTTGGATCTATGTGAGGACCTCTGGGTACAAATAATAGAACTTTTTGCTACTTACCAAAAAATTTAGGGTGCCAATAGAAATCACATCCCATTTCTCTTCTTCAAAAGCTTTAGTTCCATTGATAACTATGTTAGCACGGAAACGCTGGATTAGCTCTCTCATTGACAATAATTCTTCCGTTCCATTTTCATCACTGTTGATAAACAATCCCCCAAAATTGAAAGTAACATATTAATCATACTGTAAACACTACTTATCTAACTAGATGACTACTAATGTTCATTTACTGACATTTTACTTATACTTGGGCTTTGGTAATTAGGGGGAAAATGTTTACAAGACCTAATTACCAAGATTTGGGGGGACAGAGATTAATCTATAAATGAAGAATAGTGGCCCACCTACAGTTTATATTTAGACACAGTATGCATCTTGGGAGAAAGCAGAGGTTGAAATGTTGGGTAGTTCTTAAATCATCTCTTACTAAAGGCATGAAAGGCTTGGGAAACCTGAGAAAAAGATTGTATACACTTTAAAAATGATTGCTGATTAACTGATGTGTTGATTACTGAAAAGAATTAATTTTCCAAAAATAAAATAGAAGAAATCTTTTAAATAATAATACCAAGCCCCCGTTGTCTAAATACATCCACATCACCTAAAACCACCTACCGTTAAGTCATGAAAATATCACCAGGAGTTACAAATTAGATTTCAGTGACTTGTCATATTACCCTGGAGAAAACCATCAAAAATCAGCAGCATGATAAAAATCTTAGAAAGGTAGAGAATGAAGTTGGAGTTGGCAACTGTGTCTCAGGAAGACAGGATGAATATTGAAGAGAGTACAGTAAGAAAAATCAATGAACTGGAAGCCTGGATTCTGCTACCCAATAGTTGTGGATGAGGAGCAGAAGTGCTTCTTTGCTTTCTAGAGAAATTTAATTCTTTCCTCTCTCCTAAGAAGGGAAAGTGACACCTCTTTTTCCTCAGAATGTCCTAGAGTATGGGGAAATACCACCATCTCGTGGTGTATTGGGATACTGCTATCAAGGGCTTCTAAAGCCAAATGTCAGAAGGCAGATTCCCTTACAAGTTTCATTAAGCGATGGCCTTATTTATTTCTAAAGATACAAAAACGTGAGACAGCTTTAAAAAGTACTTAGTGGAAAATCCTGAAAGGCTAAAATACCAAGGAGAGCCAGTCACAGAAGGCTAGCATAACCTAACGGGCCTTTCACCAACCCAAGGAGGTATCCTCAGGGAATGGAAGAGGCAAACCGCATCCACTCCCAGCCCCAAACCCTCGGTGACACCCCCTGAAGAATGTGAGCTCCCTACTATGTGCCGCTGACTACTGTTCCTATAGCTATCCCTGTATTAATCAGTTGAGGAACTCTTAGCTTCCACTGACTTCAGTCCTATCCTTCTCAACCAGCCTCCCCTTCTGCCTTTCCACCGTGCCCCTGGAGAGTCCTTGATTCTGGCTCTTTTTCTCACACTCCTGTGGAGCACTCCCCCTCCTCCTGGCTAACCTTCCCCTCTGGCAGCTTCTCCCACACCCCGCCTCCCTGGCCACCCAAACTAGAAGAAGACCCTGGCTTCCCAGTGAAGCTTCTGCCCTCTCCCTCTCTTTGTCTCCATTACTCAGCGACCCCTCCCCCCTTGAAGTTCAATCACCATTTTCTGAAATCCTGATGGCCATTGTACACTGGGCCCCAGGTCACTCTCCCTCCTTTGTGGAGGAGTTCAGCATCCTGTTCACCTTCTTCCTCTACTTCCCAAACCCTTCTCTTACACTAGGGCAGGGCTCCTTAAACTTTTCCCACTCGCCACCCCTTTTTACCCAACTGGACCTGGATCGGATCCGGGGCATTTCTGGCAGCCTTCGTGCTTGCCCAATGCAAAGGTCCCATGTTGTGAGTCCAGAACCCAGGCTGCGGCTTGGGCAAGCACTGCCAGGAACACCTCGGAGTCACTACCCATTCTTGGTCGTTGTATTTGGAAACCTTTTACTGTTGTCAAATTTTTGGCAACCCCCCCCCACATTTGGTTACCTGACCCCATACGGAATCACAACCCAGCTTATGAAGCTCCAATAGTCACGCTATGGATGATCTGTTCCTCTCTACCTAACCTCCTAATCCTTTAGCCTCCTTGAATCCCATGGCCTATGTTCCACATGACTTAAGTCACATATAAAGCAAGTCATATACTGGGTATTCCACTTTTCTAATCAAGGACTGTGATACTCCTCTATCTAACCATAACGTCCTACCATTCCATCTCTCCCTATCCTTCACTCACCCTGGTGCTCATTAAGGCCTTCAAGCCCTACCTTCTCAGGCCTCTTACAAGACATTATCCCTATTCTAAATCCAACTTTCCTCCCTTTTTCAACTTAGAGTCAGTCGTTTCAGTCCAAGCCAGTTAGGTGGCTCAGCTCTGGGCTTGGAGTCAGGAAACCTGAATTTAAATCCAGCCTCAGATTTACCAGCTGAGTGAGCCCGGGCAAATCTCTTAACCTATGTTAGCTTACTCCCCTGGAAAAGGAAAAGACAAACCACTCCGTTGTGGGGAAAGCTCCATGGACATTATGGCCCATGGAGTTACAAAAGGTGGAGCACAACCAAACACCTCAGCACTGTCCCCTCAGATCCCGGCCCTTTCTTTCTTCTGTTCATCTCTCACAGCTCCTCAGCCCTGGATTACTCCCACCACCCACCTGGTCATATGAGCAACAGAGATGAAGGAAGTCACAACTGTGCTGGCGTGGGTCATTAAAATTTCACATTATTCAGCTTCAGGGGAGGGAGAGGCCGGCAGGGAGCCAGGAAGATCTGACTTCAAACCCTGCCCCAGCCACTAGATGTGTGACCCTGGTACACCACTTGACAGCTATTTGCCTCAGTTTCTCTACTGGTAAAATGGAAATAATAATAGCACTTACCACCCAGGGTTGTTGTAAAAATGAAACAAATTATTGGGAAAGCACTTAGGACAGTGCCTGACACATGGTAAGTACTACATAAATGTTATCTATTATTGCTGTTGTTAGCTTTTATTCCTTACTTAATGATTCCCTATCTCACTCCTTACATAATTTATTTTAAACCTTTTGGAGTCTGCTATAAATTCCTCCTCCCTCTCTCATTCATTTGAGGACCTTGCTTTTCCCACCTCCCACCATTAATGTCCTCCATCCCTAACTGCCTTGTATTTATCAACTTTATTTTTACATTTATATTTATGCAGCACTTTATATATGTACTTATTTCTCCATTAGAATCTATACTCCTTGTGAGTAGTTTGTTTTGTTCTTTGTACTTACATCCCCAGCACTTAGCACTCTGCCTGGTACACAGCAAATATTTAATAAATGCTTATTGATTGAGTAAAGATTTTTAAATGGCATCTATCTCTTTTATTAACAAAAAGATTCCTCTTTAACATCCCCCAACCAGTGTTGAGGAATCCTTTGCTGGAAGACCTCTCATGAGTGGGAGTCCAATCTGCCTGAAGCAGGGTATTGAATTTTTGGATCACTGATAAGTAGGGGGATTTTTCTTATATTTGATTGAAAATGGTCTCTCTACAACTTCCAAACAGTGTTGCTAGGTCTTCCCTCTGTAGTCAAGTAATATAATCTCATGCCTTTTTTGCACAATAACCCTTTAATACTTGAAGATATGGCCCCTTTACATTTTTTATTCTTTGGGCCAAACATCTCCAGTCCTTGCAAGTGATCTGCATGGGGTATATGAATTTGAAGGCCTTCACTATTCTAGCTCTCTGGGTTATGAGTTTTATTTTGGAAAGTACATCCATACTAGGCTTACTTACTCTAAAGAATGTTAGGTCATGGTATTCTACCTATATTTTCTTTGAACTCTCTGAAATTTGCTTTCTCAGTTCAATCCAAAACAGAACTGTGATCACAGAGCTAGCAAAGAATAAAGATACCAAGTTTACTCAATTGGCTATGCTGCCACAGATGCTTTTTAATTGAATACCTGATATGGGGCCTGGTACAAAATAGGTATATGATAAGTGCTGAATTGAAAATAATTGAATTAAGTTTCTTTTGTTATTTCTTTAAACCAACATAAAGAGTAAAATTAAATTATAACTAGCATTTGAAAAGATTTTGACAGAATAGAACATAAAACAGGATTCTAATAACATTAAATTATATGTAAGATATAAAGTCTTACACTTGTGTCCAAAAAAATCAACTTTACATATATAAGATGAGTAATTATAGCTAGACAACAATTCAAGAAGGGCTTAAGTAGAGCATAAGCTGTACATGAGTAAACAATGAATATAACTGCCCAAAAAAACCAAATTCTATATGTAATATCAAGATATTGAGACACCTGTTTTGCAGAATTGAGGCTCAAGCATTAAGTCAAGCAGGCTATGCCCTGAGCTTGGTAGAACAACAATCCTTTGCACTCATCCTCTGAAATATCTTACCCTCTATCAAAATATCTTGCTTTGACTAGCAACAGATGTTCTCTGAGAGATTTATGATTTTCATATGACTCAATAACTACTTAGATTTATTGGAGTTAAATAAATAAATAATTTTAAAGCCATATAGATTTATTGGAGTTTCCCTATTTCCTAGGGACTTGAAAGCCAGAAACAGCCAATGTGCTGCAGCAATCACCTGACATTCTGAACAATCCCCACGTTCATGGCTGCTAAGTGAACTGCACCAGGTGCTATATTCTTGTTCCTGCCACACTAACTCTGGTTGTGTATCCTGTTTAACGATCACAAGGCTCAAAGACCCTTAAAATTTGCAACAATCAACTTAATGACTGCTCCCATAGGACGCAAGAACACCTATATTGTCCCAAAAATGCCTGCGTGCACGGGCAGGTTGTGGGAAATGTTTATTCTACATTTAAGAATTTCTGTGTTGTAGTCCCACCTTTTTGTGGTTTTTATATATAAAAACTTTACCACCACTGCAAACCACAAGTTCTCCTTTCAGGGCTTTGGTTTTCAAACCTGTTTTCCTCACTTTGAAAATATAATTCCATTTGATTCCTGAGTCTCCTGTCTCTAGCTTCCTTTGTTAGGCTTCAGGCACCCACAGGTTAGAGATTGTTTCCAGTCTGGGTGACAGTAATTTTAGCTATTTTAAGAAAGGTAGAGTGTCCAGGGTTAGAAGTGTAATAGTTTCTGTGTACTCTACCCTAGTTAAACCATAACTTGGCTCATTATATTTAGTCTGGATATAATATTTTAGGAAAGACATAGAGAGGGTATAGAATATCCAGACGAGGTCAGCTAGGAAGGTATGATGAAAGGTATCAAGATCACATCTAATAATCATAATCAAAAAACCTTCAATAGCTATCACTTAACAAGTTTAAAACACATTACAATATTTACAAATGTTTCTCAAAATAAGAAATATAAACCATTAACATTCTAATGAAGGAATGCTCCAAATCCCTAATAGTAAAAGAAATGCAAATCAAAACAACCCTAAGGTTTCACCTCAGATCCAGCAAATTGGCAAAGGGGACAACGAATGGCAATAGTGAATACTGAAGAGGATGTAGAAAGATGGGAACATTAATTGTAAGTGGAGCTGCAAGTTAATAGAATCCTTCTGGAAAACAAAATGGAAGTATTCAAAGAAAGTGACTAAAACGTCCATAGCCTTTGATCAGAGATTCCACTGTTATGCATAAACCCAAAGGAGGTCAATGACAAGACAACAAAATATTTGTTTATCTATGTCACAATATTTATAGTAATGCTTTGGACCTGTATTGCTGCCCATCCTTTAAAGTCTACAGCAAATACCATCTTGGCCATAAAATCACAGATTAGCAACTGAAAGTAAGCTTAATGATCATCTAATCTAAAGCTTCTTAAAATGAGTAGCCACCCTATGTGGGGTCATGTAACTGAATGTAGGAGTTGAAAATTTATGATTTAAATGTGTTTGATTTGTATATATATTTATATATCTATATACCTGGGGGTCACGTAAAAATTTCTCAAGCCAAAAAAGGTCACAAGTAGAAAAAGTTTAAGAAGCCTTCCTCTAGTTCAATCTTCTCATTTTACAGATGAGATAACTGAGGTTCAGGGAAAGGAAGAGATTTGCTCAAATTGCAGGTAAGTAAGAAACAGAACCAAGATTCAAACCCTGGTCCTCTGGTTCCAAATCCCTAAAGCCTTTTGTGATCTCCCCTACTGTTATTGATTACTTCAGACTTTACATCCATTTTGTTTTACACCTGTCAAATCTACTTACAATTTAATACTGCGAATATAGTTGGATCTAATCCTTTCACAATACTGTAAGTTCTTTTGGAGAAGGAAACATATCTTATCTAACCTTTAAATCTCCCCTACCTCCAGGAACTAACAGTGCCCTTACATTCTGTACAAACTTAAAAATGCTTGTTGAAGTGAAATGGATTGGTTTCTTTTTCATCATGGGTCTTCAATTCCTACAAGTGATCCAGTCCCGAGCCCCATTGTTAGAAAAGCTAGGGATTCACTGAAAACCTGCCCCAGCCCCATCCAAAGTCTATGAATGGTTATATGAATAGATCTTCACAAGTACGTCTATGAAGTTATATGTTAAGTTTGCTCTTTGACCCCATGAACGTTATTGGGCACAGATCATGAAAAAGGAGGAAACTGCTAAGAACTACCTAGCCCGTGAGAGGAAATGTCATCCATGTGCCATCCGCAGTCTAAAAGACCTTCATCTAAGGTGTCAGCACTTCCATCAGTGGGAATGGCAGCTGGCCTGAAACCAGAGACCCTCACAGTCTGAAGGAACATGTTCTACCTGGAAAAGTTCCAAGGGCCCATATTTCAGCATGCATGTTCCCCCACTCCCATTCATGATCAAGCACAAACTGAACCCTCAAATTTCACTGCAATAAATTTGGCTTCTGATGTGCAAGTTTTATGAGATACAAGGGTTGTCTTTTCATTTCTCTGCCACAGCCATAAAGTTACCTCTTTAAAGAATATCTACTGCTAAGTGATTGGGAAAACAATAGATTCTTGACCTGCCAATTCACCAGCACAGTGCTTTGTACATAATAACAAATATTAGTTGAATTTATTGAATACCAACAAGGGGGAATCACATTTTGAAAGAAATAAGAAAACCTTCGCAGAGAGCAGAAGAAGCTGCTAGGAAACAGTTGTCTACAAAATAGCCATCATTTTTCAACAGCTTACATGGCTCTGACCCTTCTTAAGAGAGTATTTCTTACCTTGCATTTAACAGCTGATGAAGCTCCAAAACACTAGCACTGTTTATTAGGAGATACTGTGCTTCATTTACCAAAGAAAGGGAGGCTGTAGTGGCGTGAGATGGATCTAAAAAGAAACAATTCAGCATTTTAATATCATAAGTAGTGTGAGATAATTGCACAATATATACATTTCTCATTAATTTGCATTCAAAAAATCAGAGAAGCATTCTGCTAAAAAATAAAAATTGAAGACCTAGTTGTATTATGCTATGAAAATTCCCCTTAAAATGAATGAAACTCATAATTCAAACACATTGAAATATAAAACAAGCAATAACTGATGACACAATTCCCTTATGGATACTAAAATGACAGAATCAGGATTAGAACTTGGGTCCTGTAACTTCTAATTCATGGCTATCTCCAATGCACTATCCTACCTCCCTTCTAAGGGGGAGCTTCCTCATCATGCAGAGGAGGCCGTGGGTTCTGGAAAACTGTGCCAACAGAGCTGAAATTCTGGCTAGTTCTACCAAGCTGTAAATATGACCTGGAAATAAAAGGAAGTTATAGCTGTATTCAAGGTTGATTTACAGATTTTCCTTGAAGAGACAAATAAAAGAGTTGGTGGAGTTGTTTTCATCATGAACCAAAACAGAAAAATAAAGATTTCATGGGAAATTTGATCCTTTTGTTTTGCAGTGCTTATGAAAAACAATTGTCAAAAAGAAAATGACTATAAAAATAACTGCAAGCTTACAACAGCATTTTCTGGAGGGGATAAAAAAGTAGAGAAATTCTAAGATCCTGATAGTACCATCCAGTTAAACCAACAAAATTAATACACACACAGTATGAAATAATTTTGTGATTTCAGTGCAAAGATGGGAACAAAAAAAGGGCAACAAAGAATATATTAGAAAAACATAGGCTCCAATTTGGAACTATGTCCAAAGGGCTATCAAACTGTGCATACCTTTTGATCCAGCAGTGTCTCCTCTGAGTCTGTATCACAAAGAGAACATAAAGGAAGGAAAAGAACCCACATGTGCAAGAATGTTTGTGGCAGCCCTTTGTGTAGTGGCAAGAAACTGGAAAATGAATGGATGCCCATCAATTGGAGAGTAGCTGAATAAATTATGGTATATGAACGTTATGGAATATTATTGTTCTGTAAGAAATGGCCAACAGGAGGATTTCAGAGAGGCCTGGAGAGACTTCCATGAACTGATGCTGACTGAAATGAGCAGAACCAGGAGATCATTATACACAGCAACAAGACTATACGATGATCAATTTTGATGGACATGGTTCTCTTCAACAATGATGTGATTCAAACCAGTTGTTCTGCGATGAAGATAGTCATATACATCCAGAGAGAGGCCTGTGGGAACTGAGAGTGAACCACAACACAGCATTTTAACGCTTTCTGTGAATATTTCCATGCATTTTGTTTTCCTTCTTAGGTTGTTTTTTTCTCCTTCTCTTTCTAGATCTGATGTTTCTTGTGCAGTAAGATAACTGTATAGATATGTATACATGTATTGTATTTGTCATATAATTTATCCTATTTAGCATGTATTAGATTACCTGTCATCTAGGTGTGGGGGGTAAGGGGAAGGAGGGGAAAAACTTGGGAAAAAAAAGTTTTTGCAAAGGTCAATGTTGAAAGGTCACTCATGTTTTGTAAATAAAAAGCTTTATATAAAAAAAAAAAAAGAAACGACCAGCAGGATGACTTCAGAGAGACCTGGAGAGACTTACATGAACTGATGCTAAGTAAAGTGAACAGAACCAGGAGATCATTGTACATGGCAACATCAATATTATGTGATGATTAACTGTGATGGGCTTGGCTCTTTTTAACAACAAGGGGATTCAGGCAATTCTAAGAGACTTGTGATGGAGAGACTCATCTGCACCCAGAGAGAAAATTGTGGGGACTGAATGTGGATCACATAGTATTTTTACCTTTTTTGTTGTTGTTGTTTGATTGCTTTTTTTTTCTCATTTTTTTCCTTTTTGATCTGATTTTTTTATGTGCAGCATGATAAATATAGAAATATGTATAGAAGAATTGCACATGTTTAACATGTATTGGATTACTTGATGTCTAGGGGAGGAGGTGAAGGAAAAGGAAGGAGAAAACTTTGGAACACAAGGTTTTGCAAGAGTTTAATATTGAAAACTATCTTTGCATGTTTTTTGAAAATAGAAAGATATTATTTTTTTAAAAAACAACATAGGCTCTAAGGTCTAGAAGTAGAAAAGACCTTGGACCCCTCTAATTTCCCTCATTTTATATATGAGATAACCAAGACCCAGAAAGATTCAGTAACTTGCCTATTGTCCCACAGATATAAGTATCAGAATCAGAATATGAACCCAAGCTCTCTAATAGCAGAGCCAATATTCTTCCAGGAAACAAATGATTACTAATGTGGGAATAAATTCTAAATCATTATTTTTGTTAATAATTAATTGTGACTTTTTCATTTGCCCTTGGTATTTAGCCAGGTCATCAACTTGTAGGAGCAAAGGTCAATATCAAATTATATGATTAAATAAAAATCAGAGGACAGGACATTTTAAGACAACCATAGCCTAACTAATTAACCAAGCTATTGATGCTAAAAGATAGGAAATAAATAAAAGAACAAACATAAACTAAGATTGTCATCATTTCCTTACAAAGTTTAATCAAAATTATCGTGAGTGGACCCAAAAAGCCTAAAATCACCCTATCTCTGATACTCATTAATTGGGAGACGCTATATAAGTCACTTAACCACTCTGCCTCAGTTTCCTCATCTGTAAAATGAAAGATCCAGCCTCAGTGGTGCCTCTAAGATCCTATCCACCTCTAAGTCTATCATCTTATGATCTTTGCTTAGAGAGCTGTGGCAAACAGTGGTTGCTGGTTTAGAATGTAAATTTAATCATTAAGGAAGATGATAGCAAAAGAACATGAGTTATACTACTTTATTAAACATCAAGAAGCAAGGCGGGGAAGCTTGCACTTACAGATAAATTGGAAAGAGGATAGCCTGGAAAAATAGAAAGTATATGCTAAGATTTCTTTATCAATGACAGTGGAACCACTCCATTTCATCAACCAACATAGCCCTGTTTTGCTACATGAAGAAGCAGCAGAAATGACACTAAAGGGAAAAAATTAGAAATAATAAGCACTAAAACATAGACAGACTAGTTCACATTGGGGGGTCACAGAATTTGGAGGGGTTGAAATTCAAGATATATTAAAGAAGGAAATTAAACACAGGGAAAAGCATGGATTTTATTAAAACATCCTCCAAAAAAGTGAGAAAGTGGTATGACAACTCACTGATCTGTCCACAATCTTCATGACATCCTCATTTATATTAAAAGTATCTTTGATGGAAACATAAGAGGAGGAAAGAAACAAGTTTTTACAAATACTGTTCTACAGGGAATCATATCTTTACAGTCACAAGTGATGAAAGATCTAAACAATGAGAGCTGCTACTGGACTTATTGTTTATTAATTATAAAAAGCATTCAAGTCTGTGGAATAAAATGCTGTTTCACCTCACATGTTCTTGACCAACAAGGTAACATCATAGGTATATGGAAAAACTATTTAAGATTCCTTGAAAGATGTCACAACAAACTTGTTTGGGAATACACACACATACACACATACACATACACACATGCATACACATATACACACACACACACACACATACACACACACCAACTGAATCATAAAACAAGACATGGTTTCCACAGCTGTTCTCCATTTTTATCAAGGACGTCTAGTTCAAAGAGCAAATAGGAAGATGAAGTCCCTCAGGATGTTTCTACTTGTACCATTTCTATACAGCCCCAGATCATTATAAGAACCTCCTAAAGGAGGTCTATAATCACTCTGAAGAATGAGGGAGGGAGGAAGTGACAATTATAGATGACTATGAAAATTAACTATTGCCTTGCCTGGGAAATGTAACTAGGTGAACAACCTTTTGTGGTCCAACAGCATATGTATCTTGGGAAAGCCACCAGAGTGGACAGTGAAGTAGGCCAGAGAATGGCCTGGCTTATCTTTGGGAAATCTCATCCCGCTTTTGGTAGCTAGAGACCATTTGGCCTGCTTTCCTCCTTCTGCTCGGGTCTGGACCCAACTTATTCTCCATCCTCAGTGTGCCTCTCCAAGTCATATGTACGGATGGGCCCTCTCCATGGTCCTGCAAATCATGGTCTGGACCACAGGCGGCCTTCCTCGAATGAGACCAAATGAAGCCGTAACTGCAAAGCGCTGAGCACAGTGTCTGGCACAGAGTAAATGCATAAGAATGCTGAAGTTATCATGAATGCATTTTCTTTCCCCAGGCTGGATAGTTAGATCACCCCCTTTAAAGTGGCTACACTCACACTTTAGGAGGATTTGCACCAGGCACATTGGAAGACATCACATCTGCAGCTGGGCCTCGGGAGAACCTTTTTTCTGCCAAGGGCCATTTTGATATCTATGACATCATTTGTGAGCCGTACAAAATGAGCCCCTTACAGAATCCCAAGAGGCTGCTGTATCTAACTTTCATCTCTTCGTTACCTGCGGTTGCCTCAGCAAATTATTTCACAGTCGGACGTTTTTCACCCAGTCCAGAGGGACTCTCCTCTCAACTTGGGCGCTGCACTCAATTTCCTCCATGACGGTAGCAAGCATCTTGGAGGAGCCTGTGTTTCTTTGCTTGATATTAATAGTCGTGTGTTTGAACAAAGTTATCTCTGACCTCTGTCAGAAAATCATTTACGATGCTGACATGTGCATGAGAGATCTATTATTGGACAAGAAGCTCTGAGCTCACATTTGGCTTTACAAAATCAGAGCTGCCTTTTTTTTCCTTTTTACAGTTAGAACACAACAATGTATTTCAGTTTTTATGATTTTCAGTCAATTGACAATAAGATGTGATCTCTGTGAAATATTGCTTTCAAAAGTTGGGCTGTTTTACAAAGCTCCAATATATATGTAGATAATTCTCATTAACATTTTATATAAATTGGAAAGTGAACTGAAGTTATTAGTGCTCTTTCAGTTGCTTTTCTGGGGGTGAAAGTCTTTTATACACTTTTGGTCTCTTCCCTTCCTTCAGATACAATTCCCCCTTAATTATGCTGGCTTAGAACAGACCTCTTCTGTTGACCAGCTTTTTCCATCTTTGTTTTCTTCATTTTCAGTTCCATTTTCTCCACAGACAGATCCAGCACTCTGATGCTTGAAATCCAAATGGAATGGATCTACTGCCTTTAGTGGTAAAAAGAATTTTCTCCCCTGAGGTAATTGGGGTTAAATGACTTGCCCAGGGTCACACAGCTAGGAAGTGTTAAGTGTCTGAACCAGATTTGAACTCAGGTCCTTCTGACTTCAGAGCTGGTGAGAAAAAAGAATTTTGCAGAAAAATAGACCCACCTCTTTTGCCCTCCTTCCTTTTTCATCCTTAAACTCCTTCAATTTGACTTTGCTTATTTGGGTCTTGTGCCAAGTTTTCTTTAAACTTGGTTCCCCCCTCCATCCCCCCCCCGCTGTTTTTTACTGCTTTGTGAGGTGATTCTATTCATAATTTTCTACTACACTTCTCCATAAAATTTTACTAATGAGTTTGTATTTTAAACTGGGGCTACCTTGGATTTTTCTACTTCTGTACTTCAAGAAGAACAAATATTTACTAGTTAATGGATCTTTTATACTTTTCATTTAAGTTCTTGTTATGGCAATTGATTTAAATCAGTTAACCTATTATATAAATTTGCTATTATCCATGTCAATGTTCTTTCCTATAACCATTTTCCACTTTAGATATCAAGAACCTGTTTAAATGTCAGATTGGAATTGTTTCAATTGCTTGTCATATCTTCTTATTATTATTCTTTCTTCTGCTAGTTTTATATGTTTTAATATTTTCCTATAAATTTGGTTTCGCCATACACATCACTACCACAACAGTATCAAGTTATTTCCTGTATGTTAAAATACTTTCAATTTATTTTATTATTATTATCATTATTATTATTATTATTATTACTTGGGGTTCACTATATTTAGGGTTTGCCAATTTTTTTCATTGATAATTTATAGACAGAATTTCTACGTAGACTACAAACCTAGGTCCTATTCCTGATCCTATTTTCCAATGTATTTTTGCCATTTTGTATGAATTACCCACTATCATATTCTATGTTAATGCAATTTTTTAGGGTTTTTAAATGATTTCTTTATAGAATTTATCTATTTCAGCAAGAGATGTTGATAAATAAGGTGCAACTATTTTCAAAGTGGCCTTTTTGCAAATAGTTATCATTTAATTCAATATAAGCAAAGGCCATCATGAAATGTTTCTTGTCCTCCTTTTTCCACTATAAAAATCAAATTTTAGTGTCTTTTGTAAAAATAAATATTAATCTAGATATGTTTAAAGGGTTTGAACAAATGGGAAGGAGGGAGAAAAAGGAGAGAGAGAAAAAAATTTGGAACACAAAATCTTACAAAAATGAAAGTTGAAAACTGTCCTTACATGTATTTAGAAAAATAAAATACTATTGAGAAAAAAAAAAGAGAGAAAAGGAAAAAAATAAACATTAAGAAAGAATAATATTTAACATTATTAGTAGTGAATTGAATCAATGCATAAATGGAATTTCTTAATAACCTAGAATTCTGGGTAACAAATAGATTTTGGGGCATTTGCTTATTATAAATCAATGTACCAGGACCTAATCACTCTATTTCATACTAACACTTTAATACTTAAACAAGCCAGGATGTCTTGAGTATGGCTTTCTCACTACTAATTAAGATTGAAACTCTTCTATGTTTTAGTAGATAGTCTTCATAAATTATAATAGTTTGAACTTCTTCAAACTTAGAGAGGGTAGTGCTTAAGTGATGAATACACAATACAGACCATCAACAAGGCCAGCATTCCTGGTCTCCTAAGTCTTTAAGAATCAAGGTCACTTTCATATCTCATTGAAGTGTAAGAGGAGGACTTTAGGATGAGAAGATCACAGTGCAAGGAATAATGCCTTTTATTTGAATGATAGTTTTTATTTTTAGAGTTCCCCCAAACTGTCTCCTTTAAGTCTCTAAACACTATGCATTTACAGATAAAGAAACTAAAACTTCAACACAATAAGATTTCACATTTTGCCAAGGGACAGAGGCAAGACTACAACCTTTGACTTCTAATAGTAGCCTAATGCTTGATAATTTATTAGTTGAACAAGAAAATTGCTGCATTACAGTGAAAAACTTCTGTAAGTAAGCCATATATATCTGAAACCTGAACCTTGGAAGAGAGAGGTTGAGATCAACTCTTGAAACCTTTTTAAATAGTCTATCTACTATTATACATCCACTAACCAATAATATGTCACCTTGCCTGGTATAGGGTCTATAATTTCTCCTTTATAATGTGAAAGATGGTACAGTTTCAGTTTTATGTATAAGAATATGTCTTCCCATAAATTAACTCCACATGTAATACTGATGTGTTCAAGGGCCAACACATTAGGTGAACCTAGATTCCAATTTTCCAAGAGCCAAGCTAAATTGATTTACCTTTTCTATATTTTTTATTTGCACTTCTGTTGAAATCTGAACTCTGTTTGATCAAACGACAATGACGGCCAAAAAATTTTGAAAACCAGTCTGAAATTTTTTCCCCACAATCATGTGTATTTACCCTAGAAAGAAAAAAACAGAGTTGGTTAGTCTTTCTTTAAGCAATAATCTATAATCGCTCTCAATCTTCTTTTAATTTTCAAATCCAAGGACAACAAAATCTTATTTAACCAACATTCAGGTTAAGTGGAACTTCTAAGTAACACTCAGAAGTATATGGAATAATGGGAAGGAGAGAAATAAGGTTTTTAAAGGCTGAGAGAATTGACAATTTTGATAAAACATTTAAAAGCTGCTACTTATGTGAATCTTTTAAGGGAAGAAGAAAGCTTTAGAAATCATTCTGAAAAGCATTATATAAGTAATTATAGCCAGCCTGAACCACAAAGCTTAGAATTTCACACTTTGTAAGAATTACAGCTTTGCTATTTGAAAAAGCCCTAAAGTCATAGTTTTAACTTGTTTCTTGATCCTGATTATTTTTTTCTTTTGAGGAGAAAAAGGAAGAGATATATTCAAGTCTCTCAAAAATAAACACTGTCAAGTTTTGTTATATAATGTCCTAATTGTGATTTGGAAGACATAAATGCAGGTGTTCTTAAAATCTTCACTTCTTTTTCTACTGAGGAGAAAAAATACCTAACATCTTGCTCCAGAAAGGTGAGGCAAACACAAAATCTCATTATGTAACTTTTCTTTTCTTATGTGGTTTTAGGAAATTGCCTATAAAAACTATTTTTGACAACTAATTTTGTTACAAATACAAGATAACACCAAATTAACTGGATTTTTTTACACAGAACAACTTGCCCCTCTCTTGTCTATATGTCTATCTAAGGTGTTACTATATAACTTCTGAAAATATTCAGTCCAATAATTTCTCAATCTTTAAAGTGCCCAGAACTACAACTGTTAGAACATACGTATATAATAATGAAAATTTTTAAAGTTTAATTATATTACAATATCCAATGGCTCTGTGAATTCCTTGATGGGAGGCTGCTCCCAATGATATAGATTTCAATCCACATACATGTCCTGCCTTTGTCCTGCTAAGAATAAATACTACAAAGTCCAGCGTGATGGAAACATTCCGTAGAGGAATCTATCAACATTCCATGAGTTACAGGCTGCACTTGAGCTGCTTGTCTATTATCCTCTCTTTTTCCAATCAAAAATATTTTATAAGATATCTTTTTTGCTATTTTCCAGCTCACAAGGAGTCTTTAATAATATGAATAAGTATGTTAAAGATGGGTTGCAGGGCAATAGCTTGTAGTCATTAAATGTACAGATCAATTTCCCTAATGCAATCTAGTCTGAATTCTTCTAATCCCTTATCCATTTGCAATATTTGTCTAAGATGTATATATGTATACATATATATATATGTGTGTGTGTACATATATATATGCATATATATGGGTACATACATATACAGGGAGAGAGAGACTGATTGGGACTGCCCATCCAACCATAGTTAACAATCAATTATTTATGTATTATTATCATGTAAATAATAAAGTATATACAAGAATAGATAAAAGGTAGTTTCAGGAGGCAAGGCACAATCAGCTCCTATAGAATGAAGGAATGTTCCTCCAGAAATGTAGCTTTTTAAAGGAGGCCCAGGACACCAAGAAATGGAGATAAGCAGGGAGAGCATACCAAGCATGGAGCACAGCCAGTGTAAAAATACAGAGAAAGGAAATGAAGTATCAGGTTTGAGGAGCAACTAGTAAGCCAGTTTAGGGAGGTCAGAGAAAGTATGTAGGAGACAAAGTATAAAATTAAGAATATAGGCAAGAGACATGTGATAAAGAATTTTGAATGACCAACAGAGAGGGTTTTATATTTCATCCTGGAGGTAATACATAATAACTAGAATACATAACAACATGGACCAATTAACTTTAGAAAAATTACTTTAGCAGCTCAGCAAAGGATAGATTAAAGAAGGCAGAAATTTGAAATTAAGACCAATTAGAAAGTTCATGCAATAATCTAGTCAAGACTTGATGGCTTATACTAGCATTGGGGCTGTGTGTGGGGGGGAAGTAGTTGGATATAAAAGATGCTATAAAGGTAGAAATAAGATATGGCAATGGATTGGATATGTAGATCAAGAGACAGTCAGAAATGAAAGATGACATAAATTTTAGAAAGTCCAGGAAAATGGTAATGTCCTTCACAACACCAGGAAAGTTCAGAAGGGGGAGATTAGATGAAAAGATGAGTTCTGTTTTGGACATGTAGAGTTTGAGATATCTATATGTCTATAGACATCCAGTTTGTTGAAAAAAATTAATGATTGGACATGAATTCAAGAAAGAAGCTAACCTGAACAAGAGGGCTCCGTGCATTTATTTATATTTTCCTTTGTGGTCCAATCTCACTTCAATGGTTGTGGATGTCCAAAGAAAAAAGGAAAAGGATCTATATGCGCAAAAATATTTATAACAGTTCTTTTTGTGATGAAAAAAGAATTGGAAAGTGAGAGAGTACCCATCAGTTGGGGAAAGACTGAACAAATTACAGTATGTGAATCTAAAATTAAATACTATTGTTCTGTAACAAAGATGAAAGGAGAATATCAGAAGAAACTGGAAATAGTTGCATGAAGTAAAGCAGAGTGAAGTGTATAGAGGCAGAAGAATAATTTATACAATTATAATATATATTATAATGAGGGATAATTATCATATTTATAGAAAATAACTTTGGAAGACTAGAATTCCACACTAACCATAGTTCTAGAGAACCGATGATGAAACATGCTATTTACCCTCTGACAGAGAAGTAATGGACTTCAGAAAGCAGAATTGAGACTTTTGGGGGGATATGGCTACTATAGGAATTCATTCTGTGTAACTATTCATGTTTATAGTTTATATTGTTTTTCTTGCTTTCTCAATGAGAGGGACTAAGGAAAGTGAGAGGGAGAAAATTCAGATTTTCATGAAAATACATAAAATTGGATTTTAAAAAAAATAGGTGTAGACTTCAATGAGGAGGATATATTCTATTGTAAAGTTCGATTCTATCGATACAATGTCATCCACCATGGCACAGTGGAGAGAGCCCTGAATCTAAAGCTAGAGGATGTGGGTCTGAATCCTCCTTTGGCCAGTTACTATCACTTGGGCAAACCATTTCACATTATCTGTAATGTCCCTTCCAAAGCTAAATTTATGATCCTACAACAAGGTATTATTTGAGGAGGAAGCTGGAAGTTCCTTTAAGCTCTTAAAAATATGATTCTATGATCCATGAAAAGGAATATCAAGGAGGCTTTATTATTCATGGAAATCTCTCTTTGATTTGAACTCTACAGAGGACATTATGATGATGTCTTTGGGGCCAGGGGTGGCTACTTATCTCCCTTTTTATTCCTCTTTTGATGGTAATGATCAAAGGGTAGCTGAACAAACCTCTGTGATTGCATCTATCAAAGAATCTTGTATAAATATGGCATATACAAGGAAGATAGCTCTTTAGAGAAGAGTCCTCATAACTGCATGCCATTCTACTGCATAAAATGTTTTTGTAATCTACAAACAATAAACATCTTCCAATAAATTTTGTATCCATGAAGACACGGTCTGCCAGAAAATATTATTTGTAAAAGTCTATCCCATCCCTTCCTCATATTCTCATCAAGATTCATATTCTTTAGATTATTGTCATAAATATTTCAAAGAAATAAAAATGTAAATGTATATCTTATGTTGCTGATGGCATATCCTTGCTATCTTTTCTTCTTTTTTTTTTCTGCTTTCTTTATAAAGCTTTTTATTTACAAAACATGAGTGACCTTTCAACATTGACCTTTGCAAAAAAAAAAAAAAAACCTTTTTTTCCCCCAAACTTTCCTTTCCTTCTCCCCACCCCCCACCCCTAGATGACAGGTAATCCAATACATGCTAGATAGGATAAATTATATGACAAATACAGTACATGTATACATATCTATACAGTTATCTTACT
>JAJPUD010004803.1:72442-106414 GCA_023553655.1 Myrmecobius fasciatus | reverse complement strand
CTAACCTATTCCACTGATCCACTACTCTATTTCTTATCCAGTACCAAATGGTTTTGGTGACCACTGCTTTATAATATAGTTTTAGATCTGGTGCAGCTAGGCCACCCTCATTTGCATTTTTTTTCATTAATTCCCTTGAAATTCTTGACCTTTTGTTTTTCCAGATGAATTTTGTCGTTATTTTTTCTAGTTCAGTTAAATAATCTCTTGGGAGTTTGATTGGTATAGCACTAAATAGATAGATTAGTTTAGGCCAAGGCCATATTTTTAAATGCAAACCTCCAGCACAGCACAAGATTTGAGGGGCACATATACATGTTAGTAGTGTTAAGCAGTAGGAGTGGTACATATGAAGAACAGAAAACAGTTCATGAAGGAGAGTGACATATATAACCCACAGCCTACACATGGACGTCTTACCAAAGTCACGATCTGCCTTCTGGGATCAAAGGAGACTCGAACCCCTTTCCTTCCTGACAGAAGTTGGAAGTCTGAGTCTTCTCTTCTCTCAAGGGAAGAGGTCACTAAGTAATAGTCCGCACTAATGAGGAGCCTTCTGCAAAGTATTTTGGGCCTTGGGATGCATTTACTAAGACTAGAAGAGTAATTTTGAGCCAGGTTGTGAATGGCTTAAATACCAATCAGAAGCACTGATACCTGGGCCAAGAGCATTGGAGAGTAATAGTCAGACCTGTGCTTTCCTCCTTCATCACTTCACTGTTGTCTTCACAACAACCCTATCGAGTAGGCTGGATGTGTGCCATTATTCCTATTTGACAGAAGAAGAAACTGAGGATCAAATAAATGAATTATTTTGCCTTTTTATTCTATTCGTCTTGCTTGTAGACCTTTCATTTTGATCCACAAGCCCTACTAAACTCAACAGAATGGCCTTGGCTACAAAGAGGCAGAGCTGAGAGCAGAGGCGAGCCTTTTTTTCTGATAACCAGCTCTCTATTAGGCCACGCTGCTTCTGACAAAGGAGGCAATGTGAATATGAGCTGGTCATAGCTTCTTACCTTCAGCTGTGATGACCATAATCTTTCGCTTCAGGTCTATTAAGGGTTTAATTAAACAGAGACGAGGCTCCTGCTTCTGACTGAGGCAAATTCCATTGTGGTTCACCACCATCCAGTTTCGATCATATAACAATCCCTGGCTTCCAAGTGGCCATTTAGTAACCTGAGAGGGAATCCATAAAAGTTACCATTACAAATGCAGACCCACTTTCAGTGAGAACCCTTTACATAAATTGCTGCATAAATATTTTTAACATAGTTTGTACACTGAATTCCTAAAAGAGGTTATAATTTAATTACATAACATTATTTAATTACAATTAAAGGGCAGCTAGATGGCACAGCAGATAGAGGGATGAACCTGGAGTCAGGAACTTTCATCTTCCTAAATTCAAATCTGGCCTCAGACATTTCCTAACTATGTGACCCTGAGCCAGTCATTGAACCCTGTTTGCCTCAGTTTCCTCATATGTAAAATGAGGGGTGTTAAATTAGATGGCTTTTGAAGCCTCTTTTAGAGAACATGATCTCTCATGTATGTCCATTTTATCTCCTTTTATGTATTTATTTATTTATTTTTGCTTTTTGCTGAGGCAATTGAGGTTAAGTGACTTACCCAGGGTCACACAGCTAGGGAATGTTAAGTGTCTGAGACCAGATATGAACTCAGGTCCTCCTGACTTCAGGGCTGGTGCTCTATCCACTGCATCACATAGCTGCCCCCATTTTATCTCCTTTTAAAGCGAGGCCAACAGTCAGTCTGCTGCTTTGAATTTTTTTCTTCTGATTTTGAGATCCAAAAGACCCTAAGAAAGAGTACAGATTTTTCATTTTATTCCTTACTCATTGCTGCAAATGGTTCTTTACATACACAAGTGACCATCTCTCTCAGAAATTGGTAAGCAGATTATGGGCCAGCCCCTGGGTGCTGCCCCATCAAAGAGTTAGCCCTTTGAAACTAACAGTTAATTTTGCAAAATGTAAATTGCATTCTTGACTTTTATTGTACAGTCAATACTAGGAAATTTCTGTGTTGAGTTTTGTGTCTTTGTAGCATTTTTAATAATGTGTGTTTGTACTTTTGTTGTGTAGAATGGAAGAAAATTGTATTAAATAAACCTCAAGGGTTGAAGTCTCTTTTAGCTCCAAAGGGATGATTCTATTATCTTAAACACAGAATGAATTATTTGCAGCAGGATCATAAAATTTAGAGCTGTAAGGGATGTTAGAGTTCAATCCCCTCATTTTATAGACGAGGAAACTGAAGTAAAGAGAAGTTAGACAACTTGCCCATGGTCACACTGCTAGTAAATGCCTTCAGTAGAATTTGAACTCAGTAAAATATAAACCCCTTGATGTCAAGAACTGAGTTTTGTTATGCCAGTGTTCTCTTAGAGTCTAACAGTGTCCTGCATATTATGGGCACCTAGTAAGTGTTTGTTGGATTGGGTTGCCCAGAGAGAATATCTCCATCAATCAACCAGTCAATAAGCACTACAAGGCTCTGTGCTAGATCCTGGGGAAGAAAAATGAACCAGGAGAAGTGGACCTAAAACAACCAATAAAATAAATTCCAATTACAACAAGGATATCTCTAAGTGAGAGAACTGAGCTCAATATAAGAAAATTAAGTTCAGAAGAACTTCAGAAGTTCTCAAGAGATTCTGTGTCATCCGTTGGTTTTTTCAGTATGGTAAATAAAGCATTCTAAGTAAGATAATCATTGATCACAAGGGACAGAAGCATACTAAAGCCATAATAATGATGAAAATAACTAACATTTGTATAGGGGATACAAAGCTTTCAAAACACCTCACATGCATTCTCATTAACACACTAGACCTATCTCAAGGACTATATTGTATGCAATTTTTTTTCTTTGCTTTAATATGAGGTTGCTGTATGAAGACAAAAACTGTGTTAAAAGAGAAAGCACTCCCAAGGTCATGTTTAAAACGCATACCTCCAAGGCAGCACAAGATTTGATGGGGTAAATATAGATGTTGGTGATGGTAAGTGGCGGGAACTCTCCATCTAGTGCTGCTGTAGAGGTGAATGGAGCAATGTGTTGGCCATCTCCTGGCTCAGTCTCAGGAGGATGCAAATCCAGGCTTTTCACAGTCACTGGAGAATTGTTCAGTCCAGCCTGGAGGAGGACATCTTCCGGAATAAATTTCCCAGGTTCATGCCTGTTGACCTTTGCATCTTGTTCCACAGGTTCTACTGATAGGGCAGCAGTTTTCCCAGGAGTGACTGGGAAGGGAAGTCTACTGTCTGCTTTACCTAACCTGGTTGCTATTATGAACTTCAGAAAAGTCTGAGCATCTTCAAAAGTTGACATGTAACCAAATGATATTCTTACTGAGCCAGTGGGGTGACCATCGATGATATCTATGTCATCCCCACAGATGTGACCAGCCTAGGAATAGAAAAAAAATCATAAGCCCACAGTAATATTTTTCTTCATTATTTTATTTCTCATGAATAATACTCAGAGCTAATTCTAAAAACATAATATAGAAAAAAAGAATTGTCAAGTTGACAAGTTAATGAGCATTTATTAATCATCTATTATTCTATTCAGTTCAAGAAAAGGGGAAATCCAAGACTCTTTCAAGATTTGTTGTGTATTTACTGTGATTTCTTATAAACGGACAAGGAATCCAAGTACCTAATCGATTCTTGATGTCCTTTATTCCTAGCTCCACATTTCATGGCAGCTACTGCTACTGCCTCCAGGCAATCCAAGTAAGGCCTGGAGTACATTTTTTTGGCCAAATCATGAAATATAAAGCAAAATTCTTATTGTAGAAAATCAGAAATGATATTGTGTTTAAAAGATATTTATCTTCCAGATGTAATCAGAAATCCTGAAGGAATAAAGGCAAGGAGAAAGTTTTTGGAGCAAAAAGTGGGAAATATCAATGCATTTCCATTCCAGGGACAAATCCTAGAATGTGTCTCCATTTAAAGGACTCTCTACCTCTTAGATGGAGAGGGAATCCTATATTTATTGAGTTTCTACAATGTCCTCAGTAGTCTCAAAGTGGGATGTGAAGACTGAGAAAGTGTGGCAATAAAATAAGGCATTTCCTGCCCTCAAGGAGTTCATAATTTCAAAGAAAAGAAAAGGCATGTTCCCATACAATTAGAAATCAGAGTTTTATGATTGTTTTCAAAGTGTGTGTGAGTGATCATGACCTCTAAAGCAGAGAAAGGAGATACCAATGGAAGCTAAAGTTATCAGGCAAGACTTCTGAAGTAGATGAGATTTAATACTCTGAAGAATGAATGGCCTTTGTACCAGGAGGAGCCAGAGTGCTAGGTATTCTAGGCAAAGAGAAACAGCATGTCTAGGGTGAGCATGTGTAGTAGGAGGTTCAAGATCCCTACTGTTCAGATCTCTTCCCCTGCTCTAGGAAGGGGATGGGTCACAATGGAAGATGACTCAGATGATGAGACTAAAGTTTCTTCTCAGAGACCAGATCCTGCTCAAAAAAAAAAAAAAAAATGGGGAGAAGGAGCAACTAGATGGCTCAGTGGAAAAAGTCAGGAGGACCTGAGTTCAATTCCAGCCTCAGACAATTAACACTTTGTGACCTGGGCAAGTCACTCACCCCAATTGCCTTACAAAAAGAAAAAAAAAAAAAAAAAAGCTAAATGATGGACCCAATTTCCCTAAACCCAGGGTCTACCTGGAAGATTTACTTCTATCTCTTTTATTTTTGCCTGAATGACAAGGATAGTTTATATTGGGTATGCTGAAAAAAACAAGACTACATAGAATTGGTAGTCCCAATGTCTTCAAACATCAAGCTGAAGAGTCTCATCTTGATTTAATAGCTAAAAAGGAGCTACTGTGAGACAGCATTTCACTGGGCCCAGAGGACTAGTCTCTAAATCAAGAAGTCTAGGTTCAACTTCTGCTTTTGACATATACAAGCTTTGTGTCTTAACCTTAACCTGGAAACTTCCAAAAATATAAATTATAGATAAATTGCCCGTATACACTGATCAAGGGAATTCCTACACATAGAATACCAGAACCAAAAAAAAATACTGACAGGTAAAAATATTGAAAAACTCTGAGTAGGAAACAAATTTGGAGAACTTGATTTTGAATCATGGATGAAACTACTCCCTGTGTGATCCTGAACAAATCAATGAAACTTCCTAGCCCTCAGTTTCCACATCTGTAAAATAATCCTGGCCATTCTGTGCTAAGTGTACAGAGTCTCATTAGGAGCCTATTGCAAAAATTACAGAATGTAAAAGGACCCAGTAAAGATGGAGTAAAAAGATGAGTATTAGATTATTAGAGCTAGAATGCATCTCAAAGATCAGGTAGTCCAATCCTGATTTTGCAGAGCTAGAAAGAGACCTGAAAAGTATACTTGGAGAGTAAGTCACTTGACTTACTCAACTCATATAGTAAGTTAGTAGGAAAGAATCCTAGAGACGTTTTTGAAAAATGGTTAATCCTCCCTGAAGAGCTAGAGAAAAACAGATGAAGTTAACATGCATGAAAATGAGAAAAGTATTATAATGATTAAAGGACTTTCCAAAGGTATAAGGATTCCGGGATAATGTATCAAAACGTCTCTGCTGAGGGATATGAATTTCCATTTTTTTATTTTTCATTTATTTATTTTTTCCGAGGCAATTGGAGTTAAATGACTTGCCCAGGGTCACACAGCTAGGGAATGTTAAGTGTCTGAGACCAGATTTGAACTCAGGTCCTCCTGACTTCAGGGCTGGCGCTCTCTCCACTGCACCACCTAGCTGCCCCGAAATTTCCATTAATATTAAAAGAATGTACAGTGACTCTATACTTGGCTCCCAGACATAGATTATTTATTTTTGAAGACCCAGCAGTGGAAAAATCCTCATTTTGATGTCATGAAAACTTTGCCTAAACATTAACTCAGAAAGTCTAGGAAAGATTTTAATTCAGGGAAAGTTTTGCTATCTGCTAATCTGGGAGAAAGAAGATACCAGCTAATCAAAAATTTCCACGTGGTGGTGTGGGACAGGGTCTCTTACTCAAATTAAAATCAGAGACCCTCAAGGTAAAAAGCAAAAAGGGATTTATTTCAACCTTGGGAGAAAGGGCAACTCCTAAAAGATAAGGTGTCAGTAGAGGAGTGCAAAGTTCAAACTGCAAACACAGGCTTATATAGACCCTAACCAGAAGCCCCCGCCCACCCTCTGACTTTTTCTCCCATTGGCTGGAGAGTTCTAATTTACCCAGAGACTAAATATGGACCCCAGAACACACTTTACCCTCATAGCTAAGGAGAAGGACGGGGAGACAGGAGGGAAATGTTTATCGAACACCTGCAGCTTTTCGCTATAGCTCAACTTATTACTGCCAAGTCTCAAGCCACAGTTAGGGCTTAGGTGGAAGCACATCCTGGTGAGAGGGTCTTCACTCAGTTTGTCCCATTCATGGTCTTTAAAGTTAGCCCCTAAATTAGAGCAAGTTTTGCCTTCTCTTTATTCTCTCTTAAGAGCCATACAAGCCTGAAAGAACCGGGACGAGATGCTTAAATCCTCATTATTTCGTTATACTCTTCCCTCCCTACAAAACTGGCAAAAGCAGCTCCGTGCTTAATGTCCCTCTCTCCTAATTATCTTCCAATCTATCCAATGGTCTTCAGAATTAGCGCAGATAACGGAACAGCTCCTTACCACAGGATTACCTCTGTTCAGAGTTTTATCCTTCAGTATAATCCCTTTTAGATGTCCAATAGTCCTATGTGTTTCTGGACCACTAGGTGGCGTAGTGGAGAGAGGGCCAGCAGGAAGACTCATTTTCCTGAATTCAAAACTGTGTAACCCCAAAGTGTGTGTGTGTTTGTGTGTGTACATACATAATCCTGACACTGTCTAACCCCGACCGAGTCACTTAACACCATTTACCTCAGTTTCTTCATCTGTAAAATGAGCCAGAGAAAGAGGCAGATGCAGCTAAAAGGACTAAACAACAACATGTGCTTTTTATAGAACTTTAATGCTATGGGAATGGCCAGGAGGCAGAAAACTTCCTTGCATCACAATACAATTTTAATGAGTTTAGAAAAAAACAAAGGTCACTTGACGTAGAACCATAAGATTTAGGGTCAGAAGGGATGGATGTCAGAGGAGATCTGAAATTAACCAGCTCCTTGCCTGATAAGGAAACAGACTGACCAAGGGAAGTATAAATCACTTACTCTGCTTCAGACGACCTGGCATGAATTAGAACCCTTTTCTTCTGACTCCAAGTGCACATATCAATCACAAGATCTTATTTGATTAGAAGAGGCCTAAGAGATCACGTAAGCCACTCTAAATCTGGCATTTCCCTCTCCAATTCTTGACAAGCAATTATCTTTCTTCTTCAGTGATGGGAAGCTCCCTAACCCATAGAACAACTCATTCTATTTTTTGGACAATTTTGATCGGGAAAAATTTCTTTTTGGGGGTGGGGGATGGGCTTGAAATCTGCCTCTCATTAATTTTTACTTATTGGCCCTCATTCTGTCCACTGTGGCCAAGCTGAACAGCATTTGGAGAAGGTGTGAAAGGTGCTGATTTCTAGTTTAATGTTTTGGCATTCATAGAACCATAGATCTAGAACCATAAAGCAAATTTTTTGTTCTCAATTCTAAGCACTTTTTTTTAATCAAGTAAGAGTTTTTGTTCTAGGTATTACTTATGAGTTATTGCTATAGTTACTAGTTACTTGACTTGTTAATTTTACCAATAAAAATGACATTATTTTGTTGTTACATCTAGAGCCCATAGAATATTTCCTTCTGACTGGAAGCTAAAATTTTCCATATTTATTGTTTCCCCCATTAGAATTGTTGTTTGTCTTTCCTTTCAAAGACGTCATTGGATGATGCACCTGATAAACACACATGAACTGGACTCGTGAGGCAGAATTGCACAGCGTTCTCAGCCTTACCAAACTCTAGGTGATGGCTGGGATACAGTGAATGACCTTTGTCTTGGATGTCTGACCAGCACCTGCATCAGCACCTTCATGGCCTTAGGAACAAATTGCTCTTATCTGCCCATTGTTGGGGTAGATATCCCCCTAACTCACTGGGGAGGGGGCTTATCCTTAACCTTATTACCCATCTGTACAGCCACAGGTGGGACTTGGGTGAAGATGGGCACC
Source organism: Myrmecobius fasciatus (assembly GCA_023553655.1). Lineage (NCBI taxonomy): Eukaryota > Metazoa > Chordata > Mammalia > Dasyuromorphia > Myrmecobiidae > Myrmecobius > Myrmecobius fasciatus. The sequence goes on along the minus strand of JAJPUD010004803.1, from coordinate 98,227 downwards.
AAAGGTGGATAAGTAGCCCTGATAAATAGTTCTGAAAAAGGCTCAGCATGCCTTCACACCAGAATAGAATCCCTTTAAGAGCAGAGACTGCCTTTCTTTTCTATTTTTATATTCAACACTTAGCAAAGAGCTTTGATCATAGTTCAGTTCTCAAAAAATGCTTTATTCATTTTGAATAGTCATTATGAATAAGCTAAAATTTAGAAACTTGTATAGTTTATTTACTCTAATAAACAATATGTATATATATTTAGTTTATATACAATAATATGCAACTTTTTCTTGAAAACTAATTAACAGCCCAAGAAGATAGCAGAAAGATGCTGTTATCTGCGCTCTCCCCAGTTTTTCTCAGAAACAATGGTAAAGTCAAGCCTCCAAACAGATTCTGGAGTGACAAAGCCCACAAAAAGATTTTCCAGATTAAAACAACTTAGAATGACTTCAGGAAAAGTCTGTCTCACTTAGGTAAAAAGTGAGAGCAGCCCAGAACAGATAGAGTCCAGGAAAGCCAGCAGGAGGCTCTCAGCCACAGCACAGATCGGCAACAAGGCCCATTGGTCCTGGATCAGCATGCTGTGGCACAGCAGGCCAGCTGTGAGGCCTCCAGCCCCAGCACAAAAGGTAAATTTCAAACCCTAGAACCCCAGCACAACAAGCTTAAGAAGGCCAGGCCAGCCCAGCACAGTGGGCAAGCCATAAGCACCTGAGCCCTGGCATGGAAAGCCAGCGGCCCCTGGCTCCCAGCATAAGAAACTTGGGACCATGGTGCCCCACGGAGGGCCCCAGGAGCAGAGATCAACTTTAAAAGTCAGGAAATAGACTAAAAAATGAGCAAGAAACAGAAAAGCTCTCTAACCATAGAAAGTAACCATGGTGATAGGGAATACCAAAACACAAACTCAGAAGAGGGCAACCCTGTCAAAATGCCTACATGGGAAGCCTAAAAAGTGAAGATGAATTGGTATCAAGACCAAAAGGCCCTCTTAGAAGAGGTCAAATAAAAGAGGTAGAAGAAAAATTGGGGAAAGAAATGAGAGACTTATGCATGAGAATTTTTAAAAGAATCGACAACTTGAAAAAGGAAGCATAAAAATTGACTGAAGAAAATAACTCCTTTAAAAGTAGAATTGTCAAATGGAAAGGGTAATATAAAAAGTAACTGAAGAAAATAATTCCTTAAAAATAGAATTATGCAAGTGGAAGCTAATAACTTTATGGCATATCAAGAATCAGTCAAACAAAATAAAAAAATGAAAAAAAATAGAAGAAAATGTAAAATATCTCATTGGAAGAATTGTTGTTAGTTTTCAAAGAGGGCCAAAATGACATCACTATATTAGAGTTGAGTTACAGTGTGTCTGACTTGGCTGATCAGACCAAAATGAGCTTAGAATGCTCTGCCACACGTCAGTCACAAATAATCTATATAACATTTAAGGTACCTTCTCTAATTTTGTGGAGTTTGTCTTTCCTTTGGGCTAATTCAATTCTGCTTTGCTCATAGAGCATAGTACCTTCTCTGATGAGGGCACACCGTGCTGAGTAGTCCTGTACAAGTTTCTTAAGAGAGACCTTGAGAGTGTCTTTGTTTCACTCTTTCTGACTACCTTGTGAGTGGCTGCCCTGTGTGAGCTCTCCATAAAATAATCTTTTTGGCAAGCATACATTTAGCATTCAAACAATGGGGCCAGCCCAACACAGTTGCTCTCTCTGCAGCAGAGTTGGAATGCTGGGTAGTCTAGTTCAAGAAAGGCCCTCAGTGTCTGGTACCTTATCCTGCCAGGAGATCTTCAGAATCTTCCTGAGACAATTCAAGTGGAAGCAATTCCGTTTCCTGACATGGCCAGTATACTGTCCAGGTTTCACAGGCACACAACAATGAAGTTAGCACAACAATGACTCTATAGCCCTTCAGTTTGGTAGTCAGTCTAATATCCCTCCTCTCCCACATTTTCCATACCAAATTTTTAGAGAACCTAAGTGAGTTCCAGGAAGAAATAGGTAGCAAAACTATACTAGTAGGGTACCTCAACCTCCCCCTCTCAGAACTAAATAAAATCTAACCAAAAAATAAAAAAGAAAGAAGTTAAGGAGTGAATAGAATTTTAGAAAATTTAGATATGATGAACTTCTGGAGAAAATTGAATGGAAATAGAGAGAAATATACTTTCTCAGTGGTACATGACGCCTACACAAAAACTGTCTTAGAATATAAAAAACCCACAATCAAAAACAGAAAGGCATAAATAGTAAATGCATCCTTACAAGAACATGACTCAATAAAAATTATATGTAATAAAACTCCATGGAAAAACAGCCTAAAAATTAAATGGAAACTAAATAATCTAATCCTAAACAAAGAATGAGTCAAACAACAAATCAAAGAAACAATTGATAATTTCATCAAAGAGAACAACAATAATCAGACAACATACCAAAATTTATGGGATTCAGCCAATGCAGTTCTTAGGGGAAATTTTATAATACTTGAATGATTAAAATAAAGAAAGAGAAGATGAATGAATTGATCATGTAGCTAAAAAATCTAGAAAAAGAACAAAGTAAAAATCTCCAATTAAATACCAAATTAGAAATTCTGAAAAACAAAGAAGAGATTAATAAAATTAAATGTAAGAAAACTATTAAACTAATAAATAAAACTAAAAATTGATTTTATGAAAAAAATCAATAAAATAGATTAACTTTTGATTAATTTGATTAGAAAAAAAAGAGAAGAAAACCAAATTACCAGTATCAAAAATCAAAAGAATAAAGTCATCGGGGCAGCTAGGTGGCGCAGTGGATAGAGCACCAGCCCTGAAGTCAGGAGGACCTGAGTTCAAATCTGATCTCAGACACTTAACGTTCCCTAGCTGTGTGACCCTGGGCAAGTCACTTAACCTCAATTGCCTCAGCAAAAAAAAAAAAAAGAGAATAAAGTCATCACTAATGAAGGGGAAATTAAAGCAATAATTAGGAACTACTTTGCCCAACTGTATGCCAATAAATCTAACAATCTATGTGAAATGAATATTTACAAAAATATAAATTGCTCAGATTAACAGAAGAGAAAATAAAAAAACTTAAATAACCCCATTTAAAAAAAAAATGAACAAACCATTAATGAATTCCCTAAGAAAAAATTTCCAGAGAACTAATTTAAACATTCTGGAGAGCAATCTGGAACTGTTTCCAAAGAGCTATAAAACTTTGCATACCCTTTGATCCAGCAACACCACTACTAGTTGTATATCCCAAAGAGATCATTAAAAAAAAACAAAACAAAACAAAACAAAAAACAGGAAAATGACCCACATATACAAAAATATTTTTAGCAGTTCTTTTTGTGCTGGCAAACAATCGAAAACTGAAGGAATGCCCATCAATTAGGGAATAGCTGAACAGGTCATAATATATGAATGTAATAGAATACTACTGTTCTATAAGAAATGATGAGCAGGTAGATTTCAGAAAAACCTGGAAAAAACTTAACATGAAGCAATGGTGAATGAAGTGAGCAAAACCAGGAGAATACAGTACATGGTAACATTGTGCAGATAACCAACTAGGATAGACTTACCTCTTCTCAGCAATGCATTGATCCAAGGAACTCATGATGGAAAATGCTGACCACATTAAGAAAAAGAACTATGGGGGCAGCTACGTGGCGCAGCCCTGAAGTCAGGAGGATCTGAGTTCAAATCTGGTCTCAGACACTTAACATTCCCTAGCTGTGTGACACTGGGCAAGTCACTTAACCCCAATTGCCTCAGAAAAAAAATAGAAAAGAAAAGAAAGGAAGAAAAGAAAAGAAAAAAAGAAAGAAAAAGAACTATGCAGTCTGAATGCAGATCAAAACATACTTTTGGGGGGGGTTGGTTTTTCTTTCTTACAGTTTTTTCTTTTTGTTCTAGTCTTCCTCCACAATTTGACTAATATGGAAATGTGTTCAATATGATTGTACATATATAATCTATTTCAGATTTCTTGCTGTCTTGGAAAGGGGGAGGGAATGAAGGAAGAGAAAAATTTGGAACTCAAAATCTTACAAACATGAATGTTGAAAATTATCTTTACATATACTTGAAAAAATACTATTAAATAAAAAAATTAATTATAATTATAAAAAACTGATGTACAGTATGTTATATGTTGTGTTATATCTTATATGATCTAGAGTTTACACTCTTAACAAAAAGGCACAAAGAGGAAACAACATTTTAAAAACCTCTCTTCCTCTGTTATGCATATTCCCTGCAATTTCAATAAAGACAGATGCTCACCCTCAGAAAAGAACCAAGATAGATTAATCTACAACTGTGGTTTTTCCATTCCTGTGTCTCTGTATGGTGGTCTTGTCTTACTTCATTCTCTAAAATATGGGACAGCATAAAGTGGGTTCAGGACATACCTGAAGGTTCTTTTTAATGGTCTCATTGCTGATCTTCAGGTGCCTTTGGCATGCCCCCGTATTACAGAAACATCCAGTCCGAAGGTGTATATTGTAAAGGCTGGCCATTTTTTCTATCTATGGATTAAAAAAAATGTGAAAGTAGCATAGAGAAACAAGTACAGCATTTATATATATTACACTTTGAATGGCCTGAAATAATTTATCTTACTCAAGATGTTTCATTCATCTTTCTGGGTCTTATTTTCTTCTTCTGTAAACTGAGTTGGACTAGACAATTTCCAAGCTCTAAGTTCTAGGAATCTATGATTCTGCAACTAACTCTTGTCTTGCTTCATTCTTTAGGATCTGGAGAAGCATTAAGCATTTTGCATTAGCTAAAATCATAACAAAGAGCCTACCTCAGAGTCAAAAAGATATATGTTGGTTATATGGCTTGAGTAAATCACCTCTCAGTGGCCCAGGCAACTTTCAAATATTATAAACAGTGGAAAAATTGCTGTCCTGTATTGAAAATTTTCATTCCTCATAAGGGAGTTCCCTACAGTCATGAAATCATTGGTCTATACACAAATAAAATCTCGAGCTGCTAGCACTGTGCTTGATACATGGGAAGCATTTAAAAGATAACCACTGAATTAAGTTGAAGTGAAAATGCTTAGTACAAGTTAATTTGCATGCCAATAAATTATCATCACAACAAAACAAAATGAAATTTCCACACCCCAAACAATGATCCTCTGGTTTTAAATAATATTCATAGCAAAATACTAATACGAATAAAGTTAGGGGTGGGAACTCTTCTTTGAAATTTGTCATAATGAGATTAGACCTTTAGTTTTTCTTGAACTTTCGTATTATCCCTCAAATTTTTCATACTGAATTATGGATGACTACCCAGAAGTAGGACCCTTTTAACATTAGTGTGTTATATGTAACCCACCTTCTGACAGAGAGGTGATAAACTCAGAGTTCAGAATGAGACATCCATGGTGTAGTCAGTATGGGAATTTGTTTTGCTTGATTATGCATATTTGTTATAAGGATTTTGTTTTTCTTTTTATGGGTAGTGTGGAGAAAAAAATAATTGTTAACTGAAATTTTAATTTAATTTTTAAAGGAGAAAATATCAGTGCATTATGATTTGGGGTTTGATTTTTCTGATTTAAATTATTATGGATAGCCAATATGTCCAGAAAAATATGTCTAGTCATAAAGCCTAGCTCCATAGTTTAAACCCACCATCAGACTCATCTTTCTTAGTCTTGCTTTCTTATTACTTCCTCTCAATCATATCTTGCTGTCACTTCTATTAAAGGTTTTCATTCTTCCAAGTCAATTCAGTTGAACAAGTTCAAAGGCCTTATGTGCAAGACACTCCTATCCAAGCCCTCTTCAGATGTCTATTTTTTTAGTTGGTAGGTAGGTAGGTAGTAATACATACGACTCCACAGCTTTTAGAATCTCATTAAAGGAAATTATTTAACTTCACTCCTAAACTTTGCAAAGTTCAAAAATCCATTTGGCAGCAACAGGGTTATTTTTCTCAAATTGGACAGTGAGACTAGGTCAGAATGACCTCTAAAAAGCAGGATTTGCTTTAAGTGAACCTCTAGAGAATCATAAATCCAGAACTGGAACGACTATAAATTTGCTTACAGTCTTCAGTTTGATTTTAACATTGGAAAACCAAAGAGCTTGATTATGAGGGTGTTTGTGTTGGGGAAGGGGTGAAGGAAGAGATGCACAGATGGGCAAAGAAGTGGGCCTAGAATTAAATGGGAGGAAAAGAATACATTGTCAGACTATTGCAAGGTTTCTTTAATTATCCCAAATTTCTCACAGAAATAATTCCCATCTTTTTAATACCAATAGTCTACTGGTATTGGCTCTCTGTGAGATGTGGAAAACAATAGCCTACCAAGAGCTGAAAATAAATATCCCACAGAAAGCCATGGAGAGAGCCGTAGTGGAGGCAAAGAGGGAACAACATAAGAATCAATAAGAAACTGAAGAACAAAAGGAAAAGATGCCATGTGGGAAATAGCTGGTGAAAAAGATGATCTCATCATGGGGTAAGTCTGAAGGATAACGGTGGACAATCTAAAAGGTCCTTTGATCTGTCGTATAATGTCAAGAGAGATTGGACCACCTGCATCAAAACTATAGGCGGTCATGGGCAGGCATGGGAGGGGAGTGATCTACATTGTTGATCCTGATAATATTAATAATTGTGTTTTACTTTTGCACAAAAACTGAAATTTAGATTTATGTTTAAAGGTAACTAAAATGTTCATATCTTTAGACACAGAGATCTCACTACCAGACATGTAATAAGCGCAATTACTTTTTTGGTTTTTTTAATTAATATACAAAAATATTCATAGCAGAACTTTTTGTGGTTCAAAAGGATTGGAAACAAGGTTGGTACCTAAAGATTGAAGCATGGCTAATCAAACTGCAGAATGTGAAAACAATAGAATATTATTGTTTCATAAGAAATGGTGAATATAAAAAAGAATTTTCTGATCTGTGCAGAATGAATTATGCAGAACAAAAACAATATGTACAACAACAACGATGAAAATGGAAACTACAATTAATTGAAATTGATCTCAATGCAATTATGTTAGAACACAGCTTCAGAGAACTGAAAAATTGTACCTCTTTCCCTTCACTGCAGAGTTGAGGTCACTGTGGATAAAGGATATTGCATATACTGTTCTCACTGAATTTTGTTTGTATTTTTTCTAAGTTCTAAAAATTGACCCTTTGATAGTTTTGATTGCTGAAAAAGTGAATGTTAATCTTTATTACAAGGAACTATTTACTGAATAAACAGCAGAAAGGAATAATATATATACACAAGACAGAGTTTTTATACACACTAACAGAAATAAATATGATACATAAAATCAAAAATAAATCAAATAATATTTTCAAAGTAAATAGGAGCCAAGTGAGAGCCTGGGGGAAAGAAAGGCTCCTCTGCCTTTATTGCATAGGCTTTAGTCAATGAGTTTTGTGAGCATAATTTCAGCAGCTCAAAGGTCTTATTACTAAAGGGCTTGGGGGCTGTTTTCTGAATGGTTTGAAACTGACATCAAATTGTGAGGGGTGAAAGGAAATAATATAGTTTTAAGATCAGCAAAGTGGGAAAGAAAAAAACAAAAAAACAAAAAACCTTGCTACCTGGGAATAACCAATGACGTCTCCATTGTCATCTAACACATTAAAGTTAATGATTGGACCCTGGGTCTCCGGATTGTTGAATTCTGTGTCACTATAAATCTGAATCACAGGTGCTCCATTTGGGTATTGGAGAGAGACCAGCACTGTGTAGGTGTAGTGAACCAAGGCAAAAGTATGTTGTTTTATATTTTCCATTCCACCTAGCAAACAAAAAGTTTCTAAGTTATTCTCTTGTTGGTGAACAAATTAAACATATATACAAATAATAATTAAATATAACATTTCTAAAGTAATTTCTAAGAAGCAAAATGCATACAGCAAAAGTAAATCCACATAGAAGGAAAATTTTTCCACTGACCTGTCAGTCTTTCTAGAACATCAAATCCATGTTTCAATGCTATAATGTCAAGAAAAGAAATTGTACCATCTTCAAACCTACAAAAACCAAACCAAATTAAAACAAAACAAAAAACCTAAGTTAAAAGAATAAATGGTTTCATGGGTAGTTTATTGACTGTGCTTGTCTGGGATCTCAATGAATGCTTTCCATCTTCCTCCATGTTAGGATATTAATTTAGATTACAAATTTAGTCCTTTTTCTAAGGACTTTCTATGACTTTGAATCACTTCCCACAGTTCTAGAACTGGATTATAATGATGGCAAAGGACTAAAATATCAGAATTACCAATTGATACTCTTCTTACCTACGAGAAGAAAGCTCTGCCCTTGTAGAACCAAAAATAAATTTTACTATTAAAATGTTAGTAATTTCTCAGTAAGGAAGTTCCCTCCACCAGTGCAGATCAGTAACTGCTCCAGAATGTATCACCATAGAGCATTCCCTACAGCACTGAGGGTGAATAGGGATCTGGCCTCAAATCACAATCTCAGACCCACTGTTTGGGTAACTCTAGGCAAGCCAACCCTTGTGACATTTAGTGATCCTGTTGGTGCCTCCCACGGTACCCACCTTTCACATAAATCCCACAGGTTCTGCTACAGAACTATTTCCTTTGAGAGCATTCTGTACTTATAGTAGTACAAGTTAGTTCCCACCCAGCCCCAGGTGAATGTAAGCTCCTTGGGGAAGGAATCATTTCATTTTCATCTTCCTCTCCAAGAATCTAATACTTTACCTAGCACATAGGAGGCACTTAAAAAGGCTTGCCAAATGAAGTCGTTTACAAGGTACCTAAAGGTATTTCCAGGGAGCGCTGGAACAAATCAACCAAATATCAGCTTTATTATTGCAAATGGACAGATAAATCTGTTCCAGCCAACCACTGTAATTCTCAGACCCTGACGCACGGTTGGCACATGGGATCCTGTTGGACTATCAGGTAATCTTTCATCCACTTGAGCAAGGATGTTCTATGGCATTCTGGGACTCATTTCCAAACTAAAGTCTCACAGGACAGCTAAAGACACAATCAACTTCCTAAAAATTATGCAGGAGGCGATATCCCTGGATTTAATCATGTAATAGGGAAAGTTGGGTAGCATTCTGGGGGTTGTCCAAGCAAGTACCCCACCTAGTGCCTAGAAGCAATTTAGAAAAAAAAAAAAGTATTTATTTGACCTTCTTCAGTACATCTTGGGTCATAAACCCTACTTCATTTTCCCATTTAGAAAGGCTTTCTTAGATCTTTAAGATCTCCTTTTCAAATATAAGATATATTATACCTTCTTAAGTGCCTCATCTTAGATGTTTACCAATTGTATGACTTTAAGAAAATCATTTTGAAGTATGTGTCATGGTTCATAGTTTGAAAGAATTCAAAGAGATTCTCTTACAGTCACAAAACAGTTTATTTTGCCATGGCTGACAGACCAAACTGTAAAAGAGTCCAGAAATTAGAGGAAGTTTGGGAGAGCTTGTTATACTGAAAATTTGAGGCTTCAGTCTGCAGGCTATCAACCTACAAGTTTGTAAATTCTGAAAGAGAGATAAGGAAGGAGCTAGGGTGTCTTTTAGGTTTCATTGCTCCACATTCCTTAGCTAGATATTCAATTCTGGGCAAATCCTGTACTCTGATCCATAAATGTCACTTCTCCAAAACTTGTTTCCTGATCTATAAAATGGGGATAATAATGGCACCTGCCTTACAAGCTGTTCTGAGAATCAAATGAGATAATGTACATAAAATGCTTTAAAACTAAATAACATCAGTTCTTATTGTTACTATGATTATGTTAACTGTAAGAAGTTATCTATCACCTATTACTTCTAGATAATGGCTAGACCAAAAGAATTAACCATAAGATATGAGCAGGACCAAGGTGCTTTCTAGAATATCAGTAGAATGGCTTCAAGTGAAGTCAAGTCAACAAGCATTTATTAAGTACCTACTATGTTCTAATATAGAGAGCATAAAATAACAGCAGCTATGCTAAGTATTTCAGTCAGCCTCAATGAGCTTCATCAATCCTTACTAGCAGGGGAGACCAACTTTTCTATAATACACTCAGGGCAGCATGAAGTGCTCAAAGATACTATCACCTATCACAAGGAGACTAAGGTCTTTTATTTTTAGGAAGAATTGAAGCTTAGTTTGATCACTAACTCATTAGGGTCTTTAAAAAAATCAGAGTAGCCAAACCACAGCCTCATTTTCATCATCCAGCAAATTTCCTCCATTTCCTTCTAATCTGCTTCCAATCTCCTAAAATTCATCCTATACTTTACTTCTTTCTTCCTCCTCAAACTACTCTAGGAAATGCCTTACTTGTTTAAATAAGTCCCATTTCTACTACAATGATTAATTTTATCTAGCAGAACCTGGCTGAAACATATTTATCCTTTATCAAATAGACTAAGATATGATCTGGAAATTTCATCCTAGCACTCAATAGATCAAGCCTCAAATCCTGGTGGGGTAGGGGCCAATATGGGGAGAAAGAAAGGATCTTCTTTGATAAATGCCCTAATAACATGGAGCCTCAGAGAAAGATAGGGTTTTGTGAAGTATTCCTATTATTTCTGTCCATGGTAAAACCAGGGCTGGGGTATAAGGATCCCCTGTAGAGGTTTATCCCTTTCCAGCTGAAATCAATACCTATGGGCTCAAGGGATACTTAGAGAGAGGAGAAACAGAGACAGACAGATAGACAAACAGACAGAGAAACAGGCAGACAGAGAAAGAGAGAGACACAAAGAGAGGCAGAGAGAAACAGGGAGACAGAGACAGACAGATAGACAGAGACAGAGACAGAGACACAAAGAGGTAGAGAGACGGAGACAGAGAAAGAGATAGACAGATGGACAGACAGACAGAGACACAGGCAGACAGAGAAAGAGAGAGACACAAAGAGAGGCAGAGACAGAGAGAGAGACAGGGAGACAGAGACAGACAGATAGACAGAGACAGAGAGAGACATAGACACAGAGAGACAGAGACAAAGACACAAAGAGAGACAGAGACAGATACAGAGACAGAGAGAGACACAAAGAGAGGCAGAGAGAGATGAAGACAGAGAGACACACACAAAAAGAGGAGAGAGAGAGAGAGAAAGAGAGAGAGAGAGAGAGAGAGAGCAGCAGCCCTGTTTATATCATTCTTGCTAGGCCTTTCACCTCTACAATAACAAATAAAAGGCAAGGTATTTGAAAGAGGACTGTCTCGCTGTGGTCTTAGTGGAAAGGGGTTGACCAATGAATGGCCAGTCTTTATGGGAATATCTCCAAGGCTCTGTTTGACCCAATTTTCCCCAGGTATGCCCAGGTATTGTGTGACTGATCTAGCCCCTGCCACTGGCCCCAGATGGCCTGGAGGGGAGAGTGAGGGGTGACCTTGCGCAGCCTCCCTCCCTTGCATCCAGGACCCCTGCAGGCCCATTCAGAAGGTCCCTAACCTGCCAAAGGGAATCCTTCCTTTCTCCTAATGTGGCCTGAGGGAAGCCTCTGAGTGGGAAGGCCTCAGTCAGCACTTGTTGATAGACTCTTGGATCCACAATGCTTAGCCATTCATCCCGGCCTTAGGATTCAGCCCAGGGACCAGGCAGCCCCTTGGCTCTCTTGGTATTAAGCAAGGACAGATGCCTCCTACACAGGAAGGCCTACAGGCCTTGCCTCCAAGCTAGCCTTGTCCCTTGCCACCTGTCCCTGGTATAAGCCATTACCTTTCAGATACAGACTCTCTGGGAACATAAAAATCTTCTCCAGCGAGGTAGGCCGCAGCAGTTCCTCCCCCAAAGTAAGTTTTCCGGAGGAAGTGAGTAACTCGATTATTGACCAGCAGCGCCCCTAAGCCCGTGGGAAATCCAAAGATCTTGTAAAAGGAGATGGGGATGAAGTCGGCCTGATGGGCTGCCAGGTCTAACGGAGAAGTGCTGACGTAGGAGGCTGCATCGAGTAGCACGAACCACTCCCCTGGCGCGGCCATGGGGCTCAGATGGCCAGACCGGAGCATTCCTATCCAAGAAAGAGGGTACCTGGTTCCTGAAAAGTTACTCTGAGCTGGGTAACAGAAGAGGTGAGGAGTCTTGCAGCCTGGCTCATAGGCGGCTGCGCCGCTTTTCTCTGACCACAAAATCTCCTCTGGCTTCACAGCAATGGAGGACACTTGCATGGCCTCTGTTACCTTCCTGAGGCCCACCACTGACGTGTGGCTGTCCGTTAGGTAACAAAACCTGCTCCCCTCGCCCTCGGGGCTTGCGGATCTCCACGGGAAAGCCTCTGCCACCAGTCTGAGTGCAGCTGTGCTTCCTGAAGTAAAAATGACACTGTAGTCTTCCGAAGTGGTGTGAAAGTGTCCTAAAACCCTGGAAGAAAAGCAGGGGGTGCAGCTGAGTGTCATGTTGAGTCTGAACAACATCATGGAGACAGGGAGACAGAGACAGACAGACTAACAGACAGACAGAGATACAAAGAGGTAGAGAGAGGCAGAGAGAGAGAGAGACAGAGACAGACAGATGGACAAACAGAGAGACAGAGACAGAGACACAAAGAGAGGCAGAGAGAGGTCTAAATGTCTGCCTCAGTTTAAGGAGAAATGCCATTAGTATGAGCAATGATCTGAGGGCAAATAGGAAGTGGGCCTGGGCAACGTAAAATTGCCTAAATTTCTCCAGCCCTGAAGCATCTCACGGGAATCTGAGGCAGGAGAGCCTGGCTAGCAAGTGTATGGCTATCAATCTAAATGAAATCCTACAGCAGCCATTCAGCAAGTGGCTGTTTGTTGAAATAATTAAAAACTTGTCCTACCGCTTCCTCATCATTCTGCGTGGCCAATGACAGCTTGAGGTTGCCTGGGCTGCGGGCGGTGTTTATTTTTTCAGCTCAGCAAATTTAAATTTCTTAAAATTAAGTTGCCACTACATGACTTAATGCCTCCCTCCCTCTTCCTCTCAAATTACCTTGGATTTACTTTGTATATGTTTACACATGCACAGTATTTCAATCCCCAGCAGAATATAAATTCTTTGAGAGCAGGGATTTTCTTATTTTTTTCTTTGCATCCCCAGCACTTAACTAACTTATCTGGATCTCCTCATTTGTTTTCATTTGAATTAGAAATTATTCTTAATTTTTTATATCTAATTTTGGAAAAGCTACATAAAATATTTCTGCATTCATTAGACCAAAACATTCCAAGAAAAACTGCTATATGGCACTACTTTTTTTCAAAAACAAAGATATACTAACTAAATGCTTTATATCAATTTTGACATGAATGATATGAATAAATTTGACAAGAATAAATAATGATCATATTTGGCATGTTCTTTATTACTCTCAGAAATGTCTCTTCACTATGTCCTGCAATGTATATGAAGTTCATCATTACAAATAATCTGTGTTAAGGAGCCAGGATTGGGGGGAACGCTTGATTAAAAAATGAAGATGAGATTCACTTATGAAAAATTAACACTGCTGCTTCAAAATGCTCAAATTTTCCAACACAGAATAATCCCCCCCAATTCCTAACACTTCACGGCACACCTTTCTCTTAAGACAGGTGAAGAATTCTCCTTCATAAGCTGAATATATTTCTGCAGGCTTATATTTTATTATTGTAGGTTATTTGGGGGGTTTTTCCCCTAGTTGTGCATGATTCTTTCTCCTAAATACTTTTGCTTGAAGACTAGGCTGAATATCTATTCCTTTTCTTGTGAGTGTCATACATACTGGATATCTTAGAAGTTTCCTATGCAATGATCTTAAGTCAACGTTTTTAAAAAGTAGAGTTTTTCTTATTTTTGATTGGGGTCTCTTATCTTTGGATACCAGGCTGGCCAGAATAGATGGTTTTCTGACAATCATTGGGTCTACTGGATCACCCATATGCTACAGAAATTTTTCAGTGACCCTTGATTGAACTGTCATCTGATTGAACATTTAATTGATTTTTGTCAGTATTATTTGTAGTATTTTGCATAGACATTGCAAATCTGGTCTTAACAAATGGCTTTTCCAGCTTACCTTCACTATCAAATAGCCAAGCTGGCCAGTTATCTTGTACTCTCTCTTTGATTTTTTTTTCCAATTCTTTTGCTTTTCTGCTCTCCTTTGGAAATACCATGTACATTATAAAAACAAGCAATTTGGAAAGCAATATTAAAATTCTGATAAACTCAATGATAACTCCAGGATGCATACTACTCAACTCCTGACAGAGAGGTAATGACTTCAGGGTACAGACGTATTTTTCTTGGATGGGACCAAATCAAGAATTTATTTTGCTTCACTACAAGTCAAGGATTTTGGCTTTTCTCTTTTCAGGAGAAGTGAGGAGGTTAGGCAGAAAGAAAATATAGTTTTGTTATTGAAAAAAATTAATGTCATATATCAGTTTTCTTGGAAAGTTTTGATCTAATGGATACATTATTACATATGTAACATTTCCAAAATTAGATATAAATGCTTAGAAATAATTTCTGGTTCAAATGAAGACAAATGAGTAAATCCAGATAAATTAAATTTATAGGCCATGAAAAAAAACTGGAAAGGACAAAATAAACCATGAAAGAAAGATGGAGGTACCCTGCTGCTTTGATCTTTTCTTCTAGACTTTTCTGGCCAGGGGGACTTGAAGCTGCTTGACATTTGTTTCAACCTCTGAATATTATTCTGTTGCTATGTTAACTGAGCATAATACTAGTTTAACTGCAAAGGTGAACTTGTAGAGTTCAGCACTGATGGATGCTGCTGCTGCACGCACCTATGATGAAATAGGGATTAGGGACTGGAGCTACGTTTTCACTGGTAGAGAGGGAACTCTCAGGTGAGGAAAGTCCCTCAACAAATTTAAATTGTCACCTTCTCTATAACTTAGTCCTGGAGAGTCGCCTAGAGCACTGAAAAATTGTGACTTGCACAGGATCACATAGCAAGCGTATAGGACAAACAAGATTTGAACCCAGATTTTCATGACTCCAAGGTCAGATCTCTATCTACTGCTTCTTTCTAGGGGGAGAATTTATAGCAAATTGGAAGAGTCTGTTAATCTTGCTTCAAAAGTTGACAAATACTGGCATTAAAATCAAATTACTTCTTTGGCTAGTTGATTTGTTCTTGCTGTTATTTTTTTTCTTCTTCATAAGATTCCTCAGGTTCCAACAAAGATTTTCTTGTCATCTCATACCAATATTTTGTTGTTCAGTTTCACCTACAGGATAATAGATAGAACCTTATCTGTGACAAGCAATATTGCATAGTGGACAGAGAAGCAACTTCAAAGTCATGAAGACCTGAAAGCAGTGCTGTCTCTAACAGGCTATGTGATCTTGAGTTTCAGATAACTTTCTAAGACTTTGATGTGCAATCCTCATTGGTGAAATTACAGATCCAGACAAATGATCACATAGTATCTAATGTTTGTTCAAAGTGCTTCAAACCTCAAAATACCAAAAGAAAATGTGGATACAATGTCCAATAAAAGATAAATTAATTAAAGACAAAATGTCATAGAGAAATATAAAGAATAAAAACCAAATAGTAGCATGTATGAAATCTGTAACAAATTTCTCCTACCTATACCGCACATGTTCAATAGTGTCATAAGTAAGTTTGCTGCTGATATGCTGGCTGTGAGGATTACCTAGAGAAAAAAAACACAAGTTTGTCAAATAACAAATATATTCTCCTTTTGTGCTTCATCAAAATAAAATCCCTTGCTAGTCTGGAGAAAAGGGAAAAAGGAGAAATGTGGACTTCTGAGATTGGAAAGGATTTCCAGATCATCCAATTCAATCCTTACTCAAGCCAAGATTTTCTTCTTTAGCATCTTCAGTAGATATTCATGTGATATTCCTCTCTGCCCAGGGATAGGGCATGAATTCATAAGGCAGACTATTCATTATTGGGCAGTTTTAACTACAAGTTAAGTGCTTTGTCAAGTTGAACTGAAATTTGCCTCTCAATCACCCATTGGTCCTACTTTTCTGTGATCTAACAAGTTTACATCTCTATATATTTTCTAAATATAATAGTCTCAAGACCAGAGACTTAGCCATTCCCTTCTCATATCTAATGGAGAGAGGGATGATTCTGGGATAGTCCTTGCTAGCTCAAGAAGGTGAATGAATCTACTGCCCTTTTACAAGCACTCTCACATCAGAATTCTCATAACCCTGGTCTCCTTAAATGTAGATATGTAGATCTTTCTGGTCCTCACACTTGAAACTCCATCTGCCATCTCTATGTTTTTATAGTTGTTATTATTGAGTTCTGTATTCATGTCTGACTTCATGATCTCATTGTGGAGTTTTCTGGCAAAGATACTAAAGTGGTTTGCCAACCACAGCCATCCCACAAATGCGTAATGTTCTCCTTTCTCAGTTGTTCCTCAATGAGTTTCCCTCTTGTTTTAAAATGCGTCCTGTACACCCACAAATGCCCCTCTCTCCTGGTTCCCCTCCTTTCCATAGGATAGCTCTTTTCTCCTCTGCTGGCTTCTCTTCCAGATCACACCCTCTAGCCATAGGTGTTCACAGGTTTCTGCCCTGGGTCCTCCACATTCTCCCTCTGCATTGCTTCGCCTGGTGATATCATCAGCTCCCATTGATTTAATACCATCTCTATGCTGATGATTCTCAGATCTACCTCTTCTGCCCCAAATGCTCTGCTGACCTCTAATCTTGCATTTCCAACTGTCATTCATACATCCCCATCTGGATTTCCAGTCAGTACCTTAACTATGATATATCCAGAATGGATCTCCTAAAAAACAAACCTTCCCTCCTCCTCCACTCTCCCTAGTAAGGCAGAGGGCATCACCATCCTCCCAGTCCCTCAGGTCTGCAACCTAGCAGTCATCCGGATCCTTCAATATGTCCATCTTGTCCCCCTCCCCATATCCAATCTGTTGCCAAGGCCGGATGATTTCACTTCTGCAACATCTCTCACTTTATTTGAGAGTCTCTCCTTTGACACTGTCTTAGAGCAGGCCCTCATAACCTCAACCTTAAATACTGCAACAGCCTACTCAATAGACTACAGTAGGTAGTTTGCCTACCTCAAGCCTCTCCCCACTCCAATTCATCATCCATTCAGACACAAAAGTGATTTTCATAAAGTATAACTCTGATTGTGTCATACCCTACTCACTAAGCTCCAAGAGTTTCCTAGTTGCCTTTAGGGTCAAATCCAAAATGTTCTGTTTAGCATTCAAAGCTCAGCTCCTCCCCCATCTTCCTGGGTTTCATACACTTTGCTCCCCGACATTTGCTCCTCAATCCAGTGACACTGGTCTACTGGGTATCCCACAAACCACACTCCCATCTTTCTGCACCAAACATTCTCTCCAGCTGTCCCCAGCCCTTCCTAACTCTGTCTGTTTCTTTTGTAAGTCCCAACTAAAATCCAATCTTCCATAGGAAGCCTTCCCCATCCCCACTGATTTTAAACCAATGATTTCCCTCTTTTAATTATCTCCTATTTATTATATACATGGCTTGGTTTGTATGTTATTTGTTTGCATGTTATCTTTCTCATTAAAATAAAAGCTTCCTAAGGGCAAGAATTATTTTTTGCCTCTTTTATATCCCTAGTGCTTAACACAATGCCTGGGACATAGTTGATTGTTAATTTACTAATTTAGTTATTGAAGATAACAATCATGTCCCTTTATAATCTCTGATTTTTAAGGTCCTTTCTCAAATCCATCTCTATAAAAGTCAATACTGTATTGAATTTTATTTGGAAAAGTAGTAGTTAATTAAGTAGTTAATTAAGAATACTTAAATATCTAGCATCTTTCCCAATCTTCTTCCAGGTATTTATCTAAATCCCACTTCAAGTCAACAACCTTTCAATTCTATTAACTTACCAAATATATAATGCATACCCACTATATTTTGAGAACATTGCGTTAAGCCCTATGACAATTAATTTGGCTAAATTTTAAAGAAAAGAAAAAAAGAAAGAATCTTGGTCTTTACCATAAATATTTTTAGTTAGATCATCCATAAAGCTTGTAAGCAGGCTTTGTGGAAAGAGGGTTGTTCCTGCATGGTCAAGGTATGTAATTCCTAAAAAAAAAAAACAAAACAACAACAACAACAACAACAACACATAACAAAAGTTACTTTTCTGGATATCAGATTCAGAGTTCAGCAACCCAGCATATACCATTTCATCATGTATCTTCTTGATCTTTCTACATTTGATTTCACACTCACTAGAATTCTATTCTTCACATTAATTTTCTTTGAAACTGGAACTGAGTCCTCTATATTTAATTTCATAGAAGGGTGGAACTGGAAAGGACCTTAGAGAATTTATTTGTAACATTACATTTTTCTAGATAATTTAAAAATGTTGGTGTCAAAGCCAACATTGTATGTTAAATTATTTTTTAAATAATGAGGTTTGTTCAATGCTCTTTTAGGTGTTAAAGCTGGAAATGTCATGGATACCCGATGAAGTATGAATCTCCCAAATCCCTTTTTCTTGGAGAAAAAAATGACTTTTACCTTCTTACAATTTGACAGCTTCAAAAGCTAGAAAAGAAGGCCTCCCTACCCAAGAGTGAACAATAGAAATACTTCCTCCTCCTACTTGCTAGTAGGAATGGAAGGGAGGAGAATGTAGGAAGGTAATCCATCATTGCTCCTCCTTGGGCTCTAATCTACTTTTATTCCAATATCCTAAGAGGAGAGGTAGGAAAGCAGACAGACAATAAGTTTCAAACCATTCAAGGTCTTCCACTGACTGGTACCACCATCCCTTCCAGCCTTATTTTGTCCTTCTATCCACATAGTGGTGTTGTTGTTTAGTCATTTTGGTCATGTTTCATTCCTCTCAACCCCTTTGGGGATTTCCTTGGATAAGATCCTGGAGTTATTTGCCATCCTTCTCTTAAACAACATATTGTAGGATTCTGGCTTTTAATCCAGTCTGCTCTCTGCTTCTGTTTTACAGGAGTTCATCCCATTCATATTCACAGTTAAAATAACTAATTCTGTATTTCCTGCCATCTTATTTACCCAAAATTATGTTTTTTTTCTTTCCTTTCCCCTTTTTCCCTTCCCCAGTATTTTGCTTTTGATGACCACCTCCTTCAAATATCCTCCCCCCTTTAGAGCCCCTCTGGCTTTTTTGACACCTTTCCCCTAATTCTTCTATTTTCCCTTCTATTAGTCTTTTGTTTTCTTTTCCTCCTTTCCCTCCCACTTCCCTATAAGGAGGGACAAGTTTCTCTGTGAAATCAAATGTGTCTGATATATTCTTTTAGAACCCAATCTGATGAGAGTAAGATTCACACAATGCTCATCCCCCTCCCTTCTTTCCCTCAATTATATTAGGTTTTCTTTGCCTCTTCATGAGATCTTACTTTATTTTACCTCCTTTTTCCTCTTTTTCTGGTATGATCCCCCTTTCACCTCTAGTTTCTTTTTCATATTATTAAAGTAAAAATCAAATTATACCCCCATTCTCTAAGTATACCATAATAGAAATATAGTTCTCAAGAGTCCTTTCCTTTTTACCTTTTTATGCTTCTCTTGTTCTGTGTTTGGAGGTCAAATTTCTTGTTCAGGTCTGGTCTTTTCATTAGAAATAGGTGAAATTCACCTATATCATTAAATGACCATCTTCTTCCCTGGAAGATAATGCTCATTCTAGCTGGATAGGTTAGTCTTGGCTGTAATCCAAGTTCCCTTGCCTTTCGGAATATCTGGTTCCAGGCCCTTCGATCCTTCAATGTGGAGGCTGACAAATCATGTGTGATTCTAATTATTGATCCTCAGTATTTGAATTGTTTCTTTCTAACTGCTAGCAGAATCTTTTCCTTGGTGCTATAGTCCTGAAATATAGCCATGATATTCCTTGGGGATTTAATTTTGGGATCTCTTTCAGGAAGTGATTGGTGAATTCTTTCAATGGCTATTTTACCTTCTGATTCTAAAACATCAGGGCAGGTTTCTTTCATGATTTTCTGGAAGATAGTGTCTAGGTTATTTTTTTCATCATGGCTTTCAGGAAGTCCAATAATCCTTAGATTGTCTCTCCTAGATCTGTTTTCCAGGTCAGTTATTTTTCCTAGGAGATATTTCATATTTTCTTCTATTTTTAAATTTTTTTTTGTTTTTGTTTGACTGATTCTTGAAGTCTTATTGATTCATTCACTTCCATTTGTTCAATTCTAATTTTTAGTGTATTCTTTTCTTCAGTTACCTTTTTAGCTCCTTTTGTAACTGGCCAATTGAATTTTTTTGTTCATTACAGACTTTTTCCATTTCACCAATTGTGTTTTTCAGTGAATTGGTATCTTTTTCATATCTTTTTTGTAGGGCATTATATCCTTCTTAGTGAGTCATTCACTTGCATTTGTTCAATTCTTATTTTTAAAGTGTTGTTTTCTTCAGTTACCTTTTTAAGTTCCTTTTGTAACTGGCCAATTTGTTCACTGCACTCTTTTTCCACTTCACTAATTTTATTTTTTAATAAATTGGTGTCTTTTTCATATCTCTTTTGCAGGGCATCATATCCTTCTTGCAAGATACTGTATCCTTCTTGCACTGATTTCAGTTTATTTTCCCATTTATCCTCCAGCTCTCTTTTGAGGTTCTTTATGCAATCTTCCAGAAAGGCCTTTTGAAACGGGGACCAGTGATGGTCCTTGCTGTTTTTTTCTGGATTTTTGTCTAAAGAAACCTCTGTATCTGAGGTCGTTTCTTTGCCTTGATAAAAGCTGTCTATGGTGAGAGCTCTCTTTTGCTTCTTCGTCATTTTTTTTTTAGACAGTGTGGATATCTCTTTAAGGTAGGGGAAAAAAAAACCTCGGCTGAAGACGCTTTGCCCTGGGGCACTTCGGTGAGTTGACTTAAGGTGCTGGGCCGGTGGGGGCTAGGACTAAGTCCGAATTACTCCTTAAACAAGGCAAGTCTGCCAGAACACCTGCCCCCAATCAGGGCAGAGTGTCCCGAATGCCTCAGATTAACTCCAGGTGTTTGGAATTTGGAGTTTGGAGTTTGGAATTTCTTCCACAATGAGCTGAGCTGAGTCCCACCCTCACTTCCGGCCTGCACAGGGGTCGTCTATTTATCTCTCTGTCCGAGTCCGACTAACCTGATATGAAGTTCTCCAGAGAGCTGTGCCCAAATATTTCTGAGTTCGTTGACTTGAAGATCAGTTCAGAGGCTTATTTTATTGTTGATTTGAGAGAAGATCGGAGGAGAGGCAGAAAGTCACCTTTTCACTCCGCCATCTTGGCTCTGCCCCGCATTATATCCTTCTTGCAATGATCTCACTTCATTTGCCCATTTTTCTTCTAACTCTCTTTTGAGATTCTTTAAGCAATCTTCCAGGAAAGCCTTGTGAAATGGGAACCAGGTCATGTCTCCCTTTTTGGTTTCCACTGGAGTTGCTTTACCTTTATGAACCTCAGGATCCAGAGTCTGTTCTTCTCTTTCTCCATAAAACTGTTAATGGTGAGAGTTCTTTTCTGTTTTTTAATTCATTTTTTTTTAAAAGCTTGAGGTCTGTTTAAAGCAGAGGAGCAGCAGCTGTGGTAGTTTGCCCTGGGGCAATTCGGCTGATTGACTTCCAGTGCTGGGCCATCTGGGATAGGTCCCATGTTTGCAGTGGGTTACAATCTACCTTTTACAAAAGGCAGATCTGCCAGAGCACCTGCCTGCAATCAGGGCAGAGTATCTTGAGAGCCTCAGATAGACTCCCCAGGTGTTTAGAACTTGCCATGCTAAGTCGGGCCCGGATTCCTGCCCTGTCTCCTGGAATTGCCGTCTGAGCTCCGACTTGCCATCCTTCTCTAGCTCGTTTTACAGATGGGGAAACTGAGGTAAACAGTGGTAAGTAACTTGCCCAGGATCACACAGCTAAGAAGTGTCTCTGACTGGATTTGAACTCAGGTATTACTGATGCTGAGTCTGGTGTGTTAACCACTGCACCATCAAGCAGCACATTCTATGTATGTACATGTACATAGGACACAAGTGAACACAAAGACAAATTACTTTTTGAGATAGTGAGAGAGATGGAAAGTTCAGATAATTATGTATTTTACTCTGATATTCCCTGGACATGCATTTCATGTCCATTTGTGCAGGGGAGGGAGTGGAAAGAGAGGTATCAAGAAACACTCCCTGTCTTCAAGAAGATTGGAATCTTCTTACCAAGGTCAAATATATACATACAAAAACAAACAAAAAAGGAATCAAAAGAGCTTATTGGTATCCAGAGGACAAAAATAAACTAAGCATTAGGATTGCATGCAGCAGATATGAAAAGCTAAGCCTTGAAGGCTGGATAGAATTGAAAAATAAAACAAAAATTAAAAAAAAAAAGGTTCAGGTTACCTCTGGGGTTTAGTATCCATTTGATTTAATTCTACAACAATGGTTCCCAATCTATATGCATATGGACCCTCTTTCCATCTCAATTCTTGCCCTAATATGATGAGATTTCAAAATACCTGTTGATATTCCCTTAGATACCATAAATTTATGTCTCAGTCTATTCATTTCCCATGACTTTTAATTTAATGTTTTACAACAATAATTCACAATCTGTGTACACATGGACCCTCTCTCCATTCCAATTTCTGCCTCCATATGATAAGATTTCAAAATACCTATTGATGAAATTTGGAATACAAGGTTTTGCAAGGGTGAATGCTGAAAACTATCTTTGCATATATTTTGAAAATAAAAGGCTATAATAAATTGGGAAATCATCTTTACATTTAAGGGTTCTGATAAAGGCCTCATTTTTAAAATACAGAATTGTCTCATATTTATAAGAATTCAAGCCACTCTCCAACTGATAAACAGTCAAAGGATATGAACAATTTTCAGATGAGGAAATTAAAACTATTTCTAGTCATATGAAAAGGTGCTCCAAATCACTATTGATCAGAGAAACACAATTTAAGACAACTCTGAGGTACCACTACACACCTGTCAGATTGGCTAAAATGACAGGAAAAGATAATGATGAATGTTGGAGGGGATGTGGGGAAGCTGGGACACTGATACATTGTTGGTGGAACTGTGAATGGATCCAACCATTCTGGAGAGCAATTTGGAGCTATGCTCAAAAAGTTATCAAACTGTGCATACCCTTTGACCCAGCAGTGTTTCTATTGGGCTTATATCCCAAAGAGATCTTAGAGGAGGGAAAGGGCCCCACATGTGCAAGAATGTTTGTGGCAGCCCTTTTTGTAGTGGCTAGAAACTGGAAACTGAATGGATGCCCATCAATTGGAGAGTGGCTGAATAAATTATGGTATATGAATGTTATAGAATATTATTGTTATGTAAGAAACAACCAGCACAATGATTTCAGAGAGGCCTGGAGAGACTTGCATGGACTGATGCTGAGTGAAACGAGCAGAACCAGGAGATGATTGTACACGGCAACAACAAGACTATTCGATGATCAATTCTGACAGACATGGCTCTCTGAAACAATGAAATGTTTCAAACCAGTTCCAATTGTTCAGTGAAGAAAGCCATATACATCTAGAGAGAGGGATATGAAATGTGGACCACAACATAACACTTTCATGCTCTCCATTGATTTTGCTTGCATTGTGTTTCCCTTCTCAGATTTTTTTTTCTTGTAGATATGACTTTTCTTGTACAGCAAGATAACTGTAAAAATACATATACACATTCAATTTGTCACGTATTTTAACATAATTAACATGTAGTGGATAACCTGCCATCTAGGGGAGGGAGTGGGAGCTAGGGAGGGAAAATTTGTAACAGAAAGCTTTGCAAGGGTCAATGTTGAAAAATTACCCACACATATGTTATGCAAATAAAAAGCTTTAATTAAAAAAAAAGAAAAAAGCTATTTAAAAAAATAATCATTGATGCTCCCTCAAGCACCTTAAATTTACAGTTCCTTAGTCCATTCATTTCCCATGATCTGCTTTTCCACTCTTCCTGAGACACAGATTTTTGTACCTTTGATTTTGTTATCACTCACAAGTATTTCACATCCATGTTCATAAACTCTGAAAATCCTACATCTGATCATAATATTTTATCACTCCAATTTCCCCACTCTCATGACTTGATCCCGTGGTGCTGTTTAGTGGTGATTTTTTGGTTTTGGTTTGGTTTGCTTTTTGTGCTCACCATGACCTCCAAACTTTCCACTCCTTGTTTTACTCCCCAGGCTATTACTCAATCACCAGCTACACTTTCCCTCCTTCACTCTTGGTAAACCAGTTCCAGCCTCCACCATCCTCTCTACTGGAGTCCCTAGCCCTTTAATCCTATTAACAATTGCCTTGCTAAGCAATAGCATTTGATTATTTTCATTGGATTACTCCCACCATCTGCAGTCTTTGTTCCTATTCAGATGCCCTGGAATGAAGCTGGAGGTAATCATGAAACAGTGCTGAGTGGTGCCAGTACAATTTTATGTTGCATAATCTCAAGTGGGTATTCACTGCAGCAAAACAAACCTTTTTTTTTTATGTGCCTAATCAATACACACACACACACACACACACACACACACACACACAGAGCTGTCCCCCTCTTCATCTTACATCACTCAGAATTCTCTTCCTGATCTCTTCTTCATTCCTCCCTCACAAGAGATGTTCCTTTTCCTCGCAAAGACAAACACTTCTTCATGCACAAATGATTACATTTCGTCCCATCTTCTCCAGCAAGACTGCCTTCTATCTCTTTGCTCTTTTCATTTATCTTTTACCTCTTGCTGTCTAATGGCTGCTTCCTTACTCTCTAAGAACAGATCCATTCTTCCCATATCCTTAAAAACCCTCACTTGATCCAATCTAAATTTATAATCCAATCAAACTGACCCCCTCTCCTGTTGGGCAACATCCTATATTGCTTTCCTTTTTTTTTTTTTTTCAGCTAATCTCCTTGAGAAAGTAATGTTAGATACTTTCTAAACTTTCTGCAGTCTGCCTCCCTTCAACTAAAATTTCTCTCTCTGAAGTTGCCAGATCCAATCACCTTTTCTCAATCCTCCTTGACCTGTCAGAAGCTCGACAATCTGGGTTGATAATTAAGAGTATTGATCTTTTACAAGATTAGCTTGATCTGTGGGTAGTAAAGTGTTACCACATTCAGAAATTCTGTCTTATAGCCATAGATAATGCATTCACCTTGAGAGTAAGGAAAGATTGCAATATGATGAGAATACCTAGAAATGAAAAGTGTTAAGCCAAAACCATTAGAAACCCTAAGGCGTGTCCCAACCAACTGAAATCAGAACAAACAAAAAAATGTAAAAAGTCAAAAAATCCCAACATCTCAAATTTAAAAAGAACTTCAAAGATCATCTAGTCTTTTAAAAAAGAATTATATTTATTTCTCCCCAATTACATGTAAAAACAATTTTTAACATTCACTGGTTTTTTAAGTTTTGAGTTACAAATTCTCTTCTTCCCTTCCTCCTCCCTGAGACAATAAGCAATCTGATATAGATTACACATTATGCAAAACACATTTTATGCAAGAAGACTGGAAAAGGAAGGGAGAGGTCCAGACACACCTGGGAAGGAAGGAAGGAAAGCGGGAAGGAAGGAAGGAAAGAGGGAAGGAAGGAAGGAAAGAGGGAAGGAAGGAAGGAAAGAGGGAAGGAAAGAAGGAAGGAGGGAGGAAAAGAAGGAAGGAAGAAGAGAAGGAAGGAAGGAAGGAGGGCAGGAAGGAAGGAAGAAAGGAGGGAGGGAGGGAAAGAAGGAAGGAAGGAAGGAGGAAAGAAGAAAGGAAAGAGGGAAGGAAGGAAAGA